>JAESUZ010000844.1:0-14405 GCA_017311185.1 Proteles cristata cristata
AGAGGACTCCCCTCAGATGTAATTTGAATCGATTTTCTGCATGGCATATCATAGTAAAAATGGCAAAACATAAGGACAAAGAGAGAATTTTGAAAGCAGCTAGGGAGAAAAGGGCCCTAACATACAAAGGGAAACCTATCAAGGTGGTGACAGACCTATCTACTAAAACTTGGCAGGCCAGAAAGGAATGGCAGGAGATCTTCAATGTGATGAACAGAAAAAATATGCAGCCAAGAATCCTATATCCAGCAAGTGTGTCATTCAGAATAGAAGGAGAGATAAAAGTCTTTCCAAATACACAGAAATTGAAAGAATTTGTCACCACGAAGCCAGCCCTACAAGAAATCCTGAGGGGGACGCTCTGAAGGAAATGTTGCAAGGAACAAAGATACCAGAGACACCACCACAAACATGAACCCTACAAAAGATACAAAGACTCTAAACACACATATTTCAATAATAACACTGAATGTAAATGGGCTGAATGTTCCAATCAAAAGACATAGACTAGCAGAATGGATTAAAAAACAAAATCCATCTATATGCTGTCTACAAGAAATTCATTTTAGACTGGAAGATACCTTCAGATTAAAAGTAAGAGGATGGAGAAATATATATCATGCTACAGGAAATCAAAAGAAAGCCGGAGTAGCTATACTTATATCAGACAAACTGGACTTTATATTAAAGACAATCACAAGAGATGAAGAAGGGCACTACATAATAATTACAGGGTCCATCCATCAGGAAGAACTAACAATCATAAATGTCTACGCACCGAATATGGAAGCACCTAAATATTTAAAACAATTAATCACAAACAGAAACAGGCTCATAGATAAGAATGTGCTAAGAGCAGGGGACTTCAATACTCTGCTTACAGCAATGGATAGGTCAACCAGACAGAAAATCACTAAAGAAATAATGGACTTGAATGACACAATGGACCAGATGGATCTGACAGATATATTTAGAACTCTACATCCTGAGGTCAGGGAATTTACTTTCTTCTCAAGTGCGCATGGCACATTCTCCAAGATAGATCACATACTGGGATATAAAGCAGCCCTCAATAAATATAAAAGAATAGAGACCATACCATGCACACTGTCAGATCACAATGCTTTGAAACTTGAAATCAATTACAGGAAGAAGTCTGGAAAACTTCCAAAAACATGGAGGTTAAAGAACACCCTACTGAAGAATGAATGGGCCAATCAGGCAATTAGAGATGAAATCAAAAAATATATGGAAACAAATGAAAATGAAAACACAACAATTCAAAATCTATGGGATGCGGCAAAGGCAGTCCTGAGAGGAAAGTACATTGCTCTCCAGGCCTATTTCAAGAGATTAGAAAAAGTGCAAGTCCAAAATCTAACAGCTCACCTAAAGGAACTAGAGGCAGAGCAACAAGAACACCCTAAACCCAGTAGAAGAGAAATAATAAAAATTAGAGCAGAAATAAACAACATAGAGTCCAAAGAAACAATTGAACAGATCAATGAAACCAAGAGTTGGTTTTTTGAAAAAGTAAACAAAATTGACAAACCTCTAGCCAGACTTATCCAAAAGAAAAGAGAGAGCACCCAAATAGACAAAATCATGAATGAAAATGGACTTATTACAGCCAACCCCTCAGAAGTACAAGCAATTATCAGGGAATACTATGAAAAATTATATGCCAACAAATTGGACAACATAGAAGAAATGGACCAATTCCTAAACACACACTCACTACCAAAATTCACACGGGAAGAAATAGAAAACCTGAACAGACCCATAACGAGTGAAGAAATTGAATCAGTGATCAAAAATCTCCCAACAAATAAGAGCCTTGGACCTGATGGCTTCCCTGGGGAATTCTACCAGACATTTAAAACAGAATTAATCCCAATTCTTCTCAAGTTATTCCAAAAAATAGAAAGCGAAGGAAAACTCCTGGACTCATTTTATGAAGCCAGCATCACACTGATTCCCAAGCCAGACAGAGACCCAGCAAAAAAAGAGAACTACAGGCCAATATCCTTGATGAATAGGGATGCAAAAATCCTCAACAAGATACTTGCAAATCGAATCCAACAGCACATAAAAAAGAATTATCCACCAAGATCAAGTGGGATTCATTCCTGGGTTACAGAGCTGGTTCAGTATTCACAAATCAATCAATGTGATACATCACATCAAAAAAAGATAAAAACCATATGACCCTGTCGATAGATGCAGAAGAAGCATTTGACAAAATACAGCATCCCTTCTTTTTTTTTTTTTATGTTTTATTTATTTCTAGGAGAGAGAGAGACAGCGTGAGCAGGGGAGGGTCAGAGAGGGAGTCACAGACTGAAACAGGCTCCAGGCTCTGAGCTGGCAGTCAGCACAGAGCCCGACGCGGGGCTCGAACCCACGAACCGCGAGATCATGACCTAAGCGAAAGTCGGACGCTTAACCGACTAAGCCACCCAGGCGCCCCACAGCATCCCTTCTTAATAAAGACTCTAGAGAAAGTTGGGATAGAAGGAACCTACTTAAACATCATCAAAGCCATCTGTGAGAAGCCTTCAGCGAACATCATCCTCAACGGGGAAAAACTGAGATCTTTCCCCCGAGATCAGGAACATGACAGGGATGTCCACTCTCACCACTGTTGTTTAACATAGTGCTGGAAGTCCTAGCATCAGCCATCAGACACCAAAAGGAAATCAAAGGCATCAGAATTGGCAAAGAGGAAGTCAAACTTTCACTTTTCGCAGATGACATGATACTCTACATCAAAAACCCGACAGACTCCACCAGAAGCCTACTAGAACTGATCCAAGAATTCAGCCAAGTTGCAGGGTACAAAATCAACGTACAGAAATCGGTTGCATTTTTATACACCAATGATGAAGCAACAGAAAGAGAAATAAGGAAACTGATCCCATTCACAATTGCACCAAAAACCATAAAATACCTCGGAATAAACCTAACCAAGGATCCAAGAGATCTGTATGATGAAAACTATAGAAAACTTATGAAGGAAATTGAAGAAGACACAAAGAAATGGAAAAACATTCCATGTTCATGGATAGGAAGAATAAATATAGTTAAACTGTCTTTACTACCCAAAGCAATCTACACATTCAATGCAATCCCAATCAAAATGGCACCAGCATACTTCTCAAAACTAGAACAAACTATCCTCAAATTTATATGGAACCACAAAAGACCCCAAATAGCCAAAGTAATACTGAAAAATAAAACCAAAACGGGAGGGATCACCATCCCTGACTTTAGCCTCTACTACAAAGCCATAATCATCAAGACAGTATGGTACTGGCACAAAAATGGACACATAGACCAATGGAATAGAATTGAGAACTCAGAGCTGGACCCAAAGGTATGCAGCCAACTAATCTTTGACAAAGCAGGAAATAATATCCAATGGAAAAAACACAGCCTTTTTAACAGATGGTTTTGGGAGAACTGGACGGCAACATGCAGAAGAATGAAACTAGATCATTTTCTCACACCATACACAAAAATAAACTCAAAATGGATAAAGGACCTGAACGTGAGACAGGAAACCATCAAAACCCTAGAGGAGAAAGCAGGACACAACCTCCTTGACCTCCACTGCAGCAACTTCTTACTTGACATATCCCCAAAAGCAAGGGAATCAAGAGCAAAAATAAAGGATTGGGACCTCATCAAGATTAAAAGCTTCTGCACAGCAAAGGAAACAACCCACATAAGTAATAAGCAACCAACGGAATGGGAAAAGACAGTTGCAAATGACATCTCAGATAAAGGGTTAATATCCAAAATCTATAAGTAACTCACCAAACTCCACACCCGAAAAACAAACAACCCAGTGAAGAAATGGGCAGAAGATATGAACAGACACTTCTCCAAAGAGGACATCCAGATGGCCAACAAACACATGAAACGATGCTCAGCATCCCTCCTCATCAGGGAAATACAAATGAAAACCACACTGAGATACCAACTCATGCCAGTCAGAGTGGCTAAAATGAGCAAAACAGAGAACTCTAGATGCTGGCGAGGATGTGGAGAAACGGGCACCCTCCTACACTGTTGGTAGGAATGTAAACTGGTACAGCCCCTCTGGAAAACAGTGTGGAGGTTCCTAAGGAAACTAACAATAGAACTCCCCTAGGACCCAGCAATAGCACTGCTAGGAATTTACCCAAGGGATATAGAAATGCTGGTGCATAGGAGCACATGTACCCCAATGTTCATAGCGGCACTCTCCACAATAGCTAAAACATGGAAAGAGCCTAAGTGTCCATCAACAGATGAATGGATCAAGAAGATGTGGTTTATCTATACCATGGAATACTACATGGCAATGAGAAAGAATGAAATCTGGCCATGTGTAGCAACATGGATGGACCTTGAGGGCGTTATGCTGAGCGAAACAAGTCAGGCAGAGAAGGACAAATACCATATGTTTGCCCATATAGGTGGATTAGGAGGAACTTAATGGAGGACCATGGGAGAGAAGAAGAGGGGAAATAGTGGGGGAAAGGGAGAGACGCAAACCATGAGAGACTCTTGAATGCTGAGAACAAACTGAGGACTCATGGGTGGGGAGGAGGGGGCATCGGCATGGAGGAGAGCACTTGAGGGGATGAGCACTAGGTGTTATATGGAAACCAACTTGACAATAAACTATTTCTAAAAAAATAAAAAAAATTAAAAAATATAAAAATAAAAAAGATGTGGCTTATCTATACACGGAATACTACATGGCGATGAGAAAGAATGAAATCTGGCCATGTGTAGCAACATGGATGGAACTCGTGGGTGTTTTGCTGAGCGAAATAAGTCAGGCATAGAAGGACAGATGCCATATGTTTGCACGTATAGGTGGATTAGGAGGAACTTAACGGAGGACCATGGGGGAGAAGAAGCGGAAAAATAGTGGGGGAGAGGGAAGGAGGCAAACCATGAGAGACTCTTGAATGCCGAGAACAAACTGAGGGCTGATGGGAGTGGTGGAAGGGGTGATGGGCAGGGAGGCACCTGTTGAGATGAGCACTGGGTGTTATATGTAAACCAACTTGACAATAAACTATAAGAAAAAAGGTGTGCCTGGGTGGCTTAGTTGGTTAAGCGTCTGACTTCAGCTCAGGTCATGATCTCACGGTTCGTGGGTTTGAGCCCCGCGTCGGGTTCTGTTCTGTCAGCCAGCTCAGAGCCTGGAGCCTGTTTCAGATTCTGTATCTCCCTCTCTCTTTGACCCTCCCCTGCTCATGCTCGCTCTCTCTCGCTCTCTCTCAGAAATAAGTAAAACGTTAAAAATTATTTTTAATAAAAATTTAAAAAATAAAGGCTAAGACTGGGGGAAAAATGCCCTTTGTTTTTTAGGCAATACACATGGAAATATTTTTTTTTAATTTTTTTTTAATGTTTTATTTATTTCTAGGAGAGAGAGAGACAGCGCGAGCAGCGGAGGGTCAGAGAGAGGGAGTCACAGACTGAAACAGGCTCCAGGCTCTGAGCTGGCAGTCAGCATAGAGCCCGACGCGGGGCTCGAACCCACGAACCGCGAGATCATGACCCAAGCGAAAGTCGGACGCTTAACCGACTAAGCCACCCAGGCGCCCCGGAAATATTTTTGAAATAATAGGCATCGTGTGTTACTTACTCATAAAAGGTTCAGGCAAAAGTGTTCTTTGTACTGTACTTAAAGCTTACCTGTAGGTGTATTTCAAAATATTTTTATTGTCCTATTCGGTTTTTAAAAAACATGATTAATTAAAATTCATGACATTACAGCACACAAAAATAGCTCAACTTATAAAAGAATAAATTGAGTTGGAGAATTGAAGGGTCCTTACGTGAAGCAGTAGTTAAAGTGGTATTTGCAGGTAAGTTCTAGTCAAAAATACATGTTGTAATTTTTAAGCCAACAACTAAAAGAATAATAAAAGAATGTTTTACTAGTAAACTAAAAGATGAAAAATAGGATAAAAAGACACATCATACTTAGTGGCTGACTTGCAAAGGATAGATTATGGGAAGAGGAAAACATAGTAACTTTACAGTGAAGTAACTTGGCAGACACCATCTTAATCAAGGTTAACATGACCAGTGAGAAGTCATGTTGTTAGCATGTACCCTCTGATATGATGTGATGAGAAAGCACTTCATCTCCATGGTACACTCTCTCAAAATCCAATAACCTAATCTAATAATGAGAAAACATCAGAAAAAACCCAAATTGAAGGACATTCTACAAAATACCTGACAAAATCTGTTCAAAACTGTTAAGGTCATGAAAAACAAAGACTAAGAAACTGTCACAACTCAGAACAGACTAAAGACACATGACAGGTAAATGCAATGTGGTATTGTAGATTGGATCCTGAACAGACTATTTGGACTATTGAAATCCAAATAAAATATGAACTTTAGTTAATAATGATGTGAACTGTTAGTTTCCTAATTGCAACAAAAGATAACATTAGGCAAAAATTGAAAATAGAGGAAATGGAAACTAGGTGAGGGGTTTACAGGAACTTTCTGTGTTATCGTTGCAAATTTTATGTAAATTATAAGTATTCCAAAATAAAAAGTTAACTTAAACTTCATATATCCAAAAATAGACAGGAAAGGGGAAAAAAGGAAAACAAAGAGCAGATATAACAAATAGGATACATACAGAAAGATGCCAGATATAAACCTAAATATGTCAATAATTACATTAAATATTATTAATGTTCCAATTAAAGAAACAGTCCAGGGGCGCTTGGCTGACTAAGACATTAGAACACGTGACTCTTGATCTCTCGGTTGTGAGTTTAAACCCTGCATTGGGCACATAACTTACTTTAAAAAAAAAAACAGTCCAGCTATATTAAAAAAATCAACCATACTCTGCTTTCAAGAGACACATTTTATTTTTTTTATTTTATTTTTTTTACAAATAGTTTATTGTCAAATTAGTTTCCACATAACACCCAGTGCTCATCCCCACAAGTGCCCTCCTCCATGCCCACCCTCCTCCCCCCCACATCCACCAGTCCTCAGTTTTTGTCAGCATTCAAGAGTCTCTCATGGTTTGCCTCTCCCCTTTCCCCCACCATTTCCGCCCTTCTTCTCCCCCTTGGTCCTCTGTTAAGCTCCTCCTAATCCTCCTATACGTGCACACATATGATATTTGTCTTTCTCAAGAGACACATTTTAAATGTAAGGATACAAAATGGTTAAAATTTTTTTTTAAATATGGCAAAACAACACATCATGCAAGCAATAACAAAAATATGTCAGGATAGCTATATGAATATTAGACAGAATTGACTTTATGTTCTGGAGGGTCTGGAAGACTGTGTGCATACAAAGGGCTGCACACATGCTCAGGGGAGATCAGAGATGGCTGACCTTTGGCCCTATACAAGAAGAAAGGAAAAATCAGACAAGATTTGTAAACTGCCTGAACTTAGAATGAGTGTACCACCACATGCACAGATACCCTAGGAAAAGAGTGGAAACCGTGTTGGCTCAAAGTGTTTAAGAAAAATATTTGGTAAATAATCGACTGATCACTAAGCTATGATGACACAAGGGTGAATCCTAGGTGGCCAGTTTTAAAAGTAAGAACAAGAATTTTAAGAGGAAAAAAAACTGAGCAAAGATTCCAGTTGTCACACACTTCAGGGGAAATAGACACTACATAATTAGTCCAAGCACAACACTGAACAAAACCAAAGAAACATAGTGCATTATAAAAAATAAAAATAAAACAACAAACAAGGTGTAGCCCAAACAGGAAAAAAAAAAACCCAGCTTATATAAATTGTCTGCAGGAGAGCCTCCATGATAGATTTAGTACATAAAGACTTCAAATAAGTTATTTTAATATGTTCATCAAAGAACTCAAAGAAAATATGTTTAAAGAATTAAAGGAATGTGTGATGACAACAACTAATCACATCAGGAACATTAATAAGGGGATATGAGCCTGTGCCGTGGCTTAGCTGGTTAAAGTGCCTGTCTAATAATAAGGAGATATGAGGGACACCTTGGTGACTCAGTCAGTTGAGCATCCAACTGTTGTTTGGTCTCACGGTTTGTGAGATCAAGCCCTGCATCGGGCTCTGTGCTGTCAGCTGCTTGAGATTTTCTCTCTCCCTCTCACTCTGTCCCTCCCTCTCTCTCTCAATAAATAAATAAATATTTTTTTAAAAATAATGAGATATGAATTATAAAAAGAAATGAATAAAAATTCTAGAGTTAAAATGTACAACAACTGAAATGAAAAATTCACTCAAGGAGCTCAATAGCAGATTTGAGCTGATAGAAGAATAAGCAAACTCAAAGTTAGATCAATAGACATTATCCAGTCAAAAGAACAAAATGTAAAAAGCATTAAGAAAACGGAAGAAACTTGAAGGCGTGTGAGATACCACCAAACACACCATATATGCATAATGGGAGTTCCAGAAGAGAAAAGGAGAAAAAATGAATGAAAGCTTCGCAAATGTGATGAAAAACATTAATCCACACATCCAAGTTAACTATCTATATCTAATCTACATCCACATTCAATGAATTCTGAGTAGAACAAATTGAAAGGTATTTATAGCTAGAAAGATCATTGTCAAACTGTTGAAAGTCAAAGCCAAAGAGAAAAATATGAAAACAGCAACAGGAAAATTACATATGATATACAAAGGAATCACAATGAGATTAACAGCTGATTTCTCATCAGAAACAATGGAGATAAGCAGGTGGTGTTATGACATATTCAAAGTGCTGGGGGAGAAGACTGTCAACTAAGAATTCTAGGAGTCAACTCACCATGGCAACAGCTCATAACAACACTTTCTTCTCCCCAGCTTCTGGGCGTCCCTTCAGGTCTTCTGCTATAAACTGCTCTGAGGGGAAGGGTGTGGGAGGTCTCCGATCTCACACCATGGGGGACGGAAGAGATGATAACTTCGAAAGTATGGACATTGACTGCCTTAAACTGGAGTTAATGGAAGAAATACATATGAGAGACTTAGTACAGCTCTCGATACTTGAATTAAGACAGGAGATAGTGGACCTAGAAGCCAAACTCAATACTGACAATGAAGGTGGTGAATGGAAAACACGTTATGAAGCCCAACTTGAACTGAATGATCATCTAGAAAAGCAAATTGTTACTCTCAAAGAGAAAATGGAAAAACTCCGTGGAAATCCTTCAGATAGACTATCTTCTATTCGTGTCTATGAGCGAATGTCAGTGGAATCCTTAAATGCATTACTTAAACAGTTAGAAAAAGAAAAAAGGAGTCTTGAAATTCAAGTGAAAAATTGTGCACTTAGATTGGAACAAGAGTCAAAGGCTTACCACAAGACCAGTGATGAATGCCGTACATACCTAGCTGAAATGTCTCAGATCTCTGGCTCACACCAAGTTTCTAAAAGGCAACAGATGGATCAACTTCATAGAATGAAAGAGAATCATGTGAAAACAGGAAGATGTAATCTAACCAATCAGAAGATAGTAAATGCCAAGAAAGGGCCAGCGAAAAAGATTACAAGATCAAACAATCTTCCAAAACTCAATCCATGATTCCAAAACTAGGTGGATTTCTACATCTTTCCTTTCTTCATCTCTAATATTCAACTTATGAAGTTAATGCTCAGCAAATTTTTGGGGGGAATGAAATAATTTTTTTAAAAAAGAGCCATTAAACCTCTTTTGTTCCTCTTCCAGACGTTTGTTCTTTCTCTGCAGGAAAGTAATTTTCTTAGTAATTTAGTTTAGTTACAAAAATTCCTCTGGAAATTAATTTTAGTGACACTACTATATGTAACAGCAGCACTGTGATTCTTAAAAAAAATCCTAGGGAACCTGAAGATGGTCATCATTATACTTGCTTTTAATAATCTGTCCATAATATGCTTTGATGCTAGCATTGTTATTGTATTTCATTTCTAGTCAGCTATAATCTAATAATGTGAGTTCACCAAAACTTTTTGCTATTTTAGGTTACATAATGCTCACTTTTTTAGCCCAAAGTTTAAACAAAGCTGCAAATCAAGCACATTTTAAACTTTGACTTGAAGTATCATGGTATTGTGGAAATAGCCTTCAATCAAGAATCAGCTTGGTATAGTCCCCACTCTGCCATGAACTTATGAGATTTGGGGAAAGTCCCTTTGCCTCATCTTTATTTCTTGCACCTGAAAAAGACTAAGGCAAACTCTACAACTTCTAAGGTTTCTTACCATTCTAGAAAACCAACACTTATTTAACTACAGGATCCTGCCATGTAGCAGATGGAAAATTCAGTCATTTTTGTGATGCTTATTAATTCATAGTGATGACCTTATTTTTTTGGACCAAACTTGGCAAGTGTCCACAATATTTAAGCCTAGAAGTGGAGACAGAGTGAGGATGGGAGAGAGTTCTTTTAAAGCATTTAGAAAATTTATTATATTCCCCTATTCATGGTTAGACTGTTTTTGTAACTGTCACATAGGTCTGGAATACACATACAATTTATTTGCTCAACTTAATGAATTTAAATTTCCAGAAATCACCCAATGATCAGTATAATTTTTAGCTAATGGTATTCTCACCTTGTATCTGACACTAAAACCTAAATTCTAGTCAATATTACCAGCAATGAATACCAAATGCATTTCTATTATCTCTGTAATTATTCCTTTTCTTTCCTTAAAAATGCATAAATTTCATAGAGCCAAATAATTCTTTTATATGACTATAAAATATAATGCAGTGAAATATAAAGTAACTGTCTATAAATTACTCTACATTGGAGCTGTTTGGAAATATTTTCCCCTGTTCTTAATAAAGCTAACTACAGATATCAGATACCATGACCCATATTTTAAAACAAATACTAGATTTTTATATTTTACACTATCTTTCTCTTAACATTAGCAACAAATTAACAATCTCAATTTGGTAATAAATGTAATCATAAATCATCACTAAATGATTAAAAAGTTTTTTCTATCATAAAGAGGAAAGCCATTGTAGGGATTGAATTAAGGAACATTTAAAATTATCTCAATCATTGTGATGGTATATTGGACATCTTATCATGGGTATCCATCACATTTAACTGTTAATTCTGCAGGAGCTTCTTTGGAATACTTTCCAAATGTCTGAAAGTGTCTCTTAAACACAGTGATGGAGGGGCACCTTGGTGGCTCAGTCGGTTGGGCATCCAACTTCAGCTCAGGTCATGATCTCACGGTTCGGTTCTTGAGTTCCAGCCCTGTACTGGGGTGTTGGCCCAGAGCCTGCTTCAGATTCCTTGTCCCCCTCTCCCTCTGCCCCCTCACACTCCCTCTCTCTCTCTCTCTCTCTCTCAAAAATAAATAAACATTTGAAAAACCCACAGTGATGGAATGTTGATGGTATAGTGTAAGGAACTGAAATGGGAGACTTTCGAAGGTCAGTGTTCTGACATTAGCTCTGCCACTTCTAAACTTCTGACTATAAGTAAATCACTTTTCATTGCTTCACTTTCATTATGTATAGGGTCGGAAATATTTACCCTAACTACTGCCTTGGGATTGCTGTGCAGATCAAGGGTACTTAACTAAACATTTATCTATATACTGTTTTTATACCTTATTTCCTTTTGAAAGGGTGCAACTAAATTTACAGGCAAAACAGCAACATCCACAAAATACAAGATGAAAATAAAAGTTAAACAGTTTTGCAAGAGTTCATGACTAAGAAAAGCTCTGGCTTTCATCTTTCCAACAGTCAGTACAAAGAAGGAGGGAATTACACAGCTCTCATTATTTTTGTGGACAGAATAACACAAGTAGTGAAAAAGTTTTACTTAGTTCCCTAGTTCTAACCTCTGAAGATAATTTGTCATGTGAAGTCTTATAAGAAACTGCAATTATTTATTGCAATAATCAGAGCAAAAATGAGAATTTGGGATCCTTCTTTGTTTTACTGGAATATGTATTAATATCAGTATTTTTTAAGTTCAGAATTCAGAAAACAAAAATCAGTAAAACAATAGTATATTTCAAGTTTTTAAATGTCTAAATGTATTACAAAATATCAAGAAATACCATTTATAAACATGGCTGTTGCTATAATTAAAAAAAGACATATAATAACAAGTATTGGTGAGGATGTGGAGAAATAGGAACCCTCATACACTGCTGGTGGGGATGTACAATGGTGCATCCGCTTTGGAAAACAGCTTGGCAGTTCCTAAAAAAGTTATCATATGACTCAGCAATTCCACTCCTACATATATACCCAAGAGAAGTGAAAGTCTGTGTCAACATAAAATCTTGTACCTGACTCATTATAACACTATTATTCTAGCCTAAAAGTAGAAACAACCCAAATGCTCATCAACTGATAAATGGATAAACAAAGCATAGTATATCCAAACAAGGAATGTTATTCAGCAATAAAAAGAAATGAAGTACTGATACATGCTACAATGTGGATGAATCTTGAACATAATAAGTGAAAGAAAGCAGTCACTAAATAGCACCTATGGCATAACTTTATTTATGTAAAATGTCCAGAACAGGCAAATCCATAGAGACATAAAATAGATTAGTAGTTGCCTGAGGATGGTGGGGCCAGAGGGAAGGTGGGTGATGGAGAGTGACTGCAAAGGGTACAGGGTTTCTTTTGGGGGCAATGAAAATGTTCTAAAATTGATAGCAGTGATGGTTGCACAGCTCTGAAAACACTAAAAACTGCTGAACACTAAATGAGTTAATCATATGTTATATGATTTATATCTCAATAATACTGTTATTGAAAAATAATCTTATACCTAGCAAAATAACCTTTAAAAAAATGAAGGCTCCACAAAAAAAGACATTCTCAAGGGGAAAAAAAGCTTAGGAGAACTAATTGCTATCAGACCTGCCTTATAAGAAATGAAGAAAACAAAGTTTGTCAGGCTGAAGAGAAATTGTAACTCAAATCCACACAAAGAAATAGAGCACCAGTAAAGGTAATTACATAGGAAAACATAAAATACAATGTAAACATATTTTTCTTTCCTTCTTCCTACTGATTTAAAGGGCATCTACATAAAACAATATTATTAAAACATTGGTAGATTTAGAATACATAAAGATGTAATGCAGATGATAATAGCACAAAGGAGGGGAGAGGAAAGGGAGTAATATGAGAGCAGTTTTTGTACACTACCAGAAATAAGTTAGGATATATGTGAAGTATATTGTTTTCAATTAAGATGTATATTGTAATCCCCAGACCTACCACTAAGAAAGTAATTCAACAAATAGAGTAAATAAAGGAAATTAAAATGGCACACTAGAAAATATCTATTTAGTGCAAAAGTAGGCAATAAAGAAGAAATAGAGGACAAAAAATACATAAGACATAGAAAATAGCAAAAAGGCAGTTATAAATAATTACATTTATATTATAATCAATAATTACATTAAATGTAAATGAAATAAGCATTAAAATAAAAACAGTTGACCAGATTAGATTTAAAAATGAGATCTAACTCATTAGTGCTTTGGTGACTCGGTTGGGCGTCCAACTTCAGCTCAGGTCATGATCTCATGTTTCATAGGTTCGAGCCCTGCGTCGGGCTCTGTGCTGACAGCTCAGAGCCTGGAGCCTGCTTCTGATTCTGTGTCTCCCTCTCTCTCTCTCTGCCCCTCCCCTGCTTGCACACTCTCTCTCTCTCAAAAATAAATAAACATTTTTTGAAAATGTGATCTCACTGTATGCTGTCTAGAACAGGCACACTTTATTTTTATTTTCTTAATGTTTATTTTTTTATTTTGGGGAGTAGAGAGAGAGGAAAAGAGAGAATTCCAAGCAAGCCTCACAGTGTCAGCATGGAGCACGATGTGGTGCTTGATCCCATGAACCATGAGACCATGATCTGAGCCAAAATCACCCAGGTGTCCCCAGGCACCCCCAGGCACACTTTAGAATTTTTTTAAGTTTATTTATTTTGAGAGAGAGAGAGAGAATGTGCAGGCGCGCACACAAGCAGTGGAGGGGCAGAGAGAAGGAGAGACAGAATGTTAATTATACTTCAATAATAACTTTTAAATAAATAAACAATAAAAAATTAACAACTGAATCCAGCAACTTATAAAAATATTATACACCATGACTAAATAGGATTCCCCCCACCCCAGGAATGCACAATTGGTTTAACATCCAAAATCTTAAGGGGTGGTCTTTAGTTGCCTAGTACTGGCCATGGGACTAAGGCAGAGAAATCTTGGGGTGCACTGGCCAGATGGAGGAGGTACAGCTCTGGATTGGTTGGTTTGCAGATCAAAGGCTGAGTTTTTTGCTATCTCTAAGAATTAGCTAGCCTTGAGAGGGGCAGTCGCTCCACAGCCAGGAAAAAATTTTTTAAATGTCAAAACATCATAATATACAAAAACAACTT
>JAESUZ010000845.1:0-130749 GCA_017311185.1 Proteles cristata cristata
CTCGGGTCATGGTTTTTGGGACAGAGCCCTGCATCAGGCTCTGCACTAACAGTGGGCAGCCTGCTTGGGGATCTCTGTCTCTCCCTCTCTCTAGCCTTCCCCTGCTCATGCTCGCTCATTCTCTCTCTCTCTCTCTCTCTCAAAAATAAATAAATTAACTGGAAAAAAAATAATGTATCACAAAATACACGATCCAGTTAAAGAGAATGGTACCAACATTCCAAGGGCCTTCTTTGTGGCCATGACCCCAAACACTAGCCTCCATTCCCCCAAAAAGGTAACCACTCTTCTGATTCAATCATTATGATTGCCCGGGGAACCACTCCGATTGTTCAAGGAAACAGGTTAAACCAAGCCTATGTCCAAACTCAAGAAAACGGATTTTGAGTGGTCATTACCGTTGTTCATGATTCCCTCAAGTATTGGGCTCCCTTTCAACCTGAAGGTCTTAATAATGGATCACAAAGAAGCTGAAGGATAGAGAAGAAAGGGAGAGTAGTGGAGACCGAAGCAATACTGGAATCTACTCGCAAATGAAGTAACAGTAAAGTAAGAAGTTATGTGAACAGGGGTGCCTGGGTGGCTCCGTCGGTTAAGCATCCAGCTTCGGCTCAGCTCATGCTCTCACGGTTCGTGGGTTCCAACCCTGCGTCGGGTCCTGTGCTGAGAGATCAGAGCCTAGAGCCTGCTTCGGATTCTGCGTCTCCCTCTCTCTCTCTCTCTGCTCCTTCCCTGCTCATGCTGTCTCTCTCTCAAAAATAAATAAGCAGTAAAAAAATTTTTTAAACGAAATTATGTGAACAGAGAATATGAGATTAGATGATGAACCAAATTCTGATTCACCACCAGGTTTTCTGAAACACTTTTGGCACAGATTGAGGTACACCTATGACTCAGAACATTGTCAAGGCCAGGGTGACCCCGAGAGAATACAGGCTTACTTTCCCAAAGTGGCAGAATTTTCCTCCCTCTCTGTAGACTCTTCTGAAAGTGGCTGGTGCAGAATCTAGTGCTCTTTATTAATCTATTCTTTGAAAGGATTTTAAATGAATATATTCTTGTAACCTTAAAATCATAGAGATGGAAAAAGGGAACTTCCTCTCTTACGTCGGATTCCCCAAAATGCAGACCCTGAGTTAAGCATTTGTACACAAGCTCTATTGTTTGGAAGGTCAAGGAGCATAGACAGTGAAGGAGCCAAGAAATGACACAGAGGGAAGGAAAGTCAATAAATAATGTGCTGGTGAGCCGGGTCTCACTGGGTACATTTGGAGCCAATATGCCCAAAATCTCTAGCAAGGGGTGTAATCAGATGTGGCACATGAGCCAAAACCAGCCCTCTGGTTGTTTGTATAAACAAAGTTTTAATGTTTGTTTATTCATTGTGAGAAAGAGAGCGCACGCATCTCTGTGCACACAGGGGAGGGGCAGAGAGAGAGGCAGAGAGAGGGTCCCAAGCAGGCTCTGCACTGTCTTTGCGGAGCCTGGCTCAGGGCTCAATCTCACGAATTGTGCCATCATGACCTGAGCCGAAATCAAGAGTGGGACACTTAACCAACTGAGCCCCCACCCAGGAACCCCAGTAAACAAACTTTGCATGGAATTGAACCCCACCCTCTTTGGTTTACATGTTTTCCTCGGAGTTAAATCATATGACAAACGGTATCGCCCTCAAAGCATCCACTATTTCCTATCTAGCTCTACGGAAGCAGGTGGCCATTCTGTGGGACAGAACATGCTTCAGAGTGGTCCCACCCGAGGGTGTGGAAGCTGAGGTGTTTACTTACCACCACTCGCCCTTCACTGGCTGAGGGCCGCCCTGGGGGTGCTGACTCCTCAGAACTTCCAGCTGCTTCTGTGGGCACACCAAGAACACTCCTGTGTCCACAGGAAACCCTCCTGTGGAGAGTGGCATATGCTTGCAGTAGGAAGGGGTGCGGAAGGGAACACCGGGCGCCCAGGAGACAGGGGCAGGTCAACAGTAGCATCTGGTACCACTCCTAGCACACCTACCCGTCAATTCCAGGCCCTGGAGGTAGCCACGCTACCGGCTGGGCGAGTGTCTTTCCAGATGTTTTTCTCTGTATACAGAATGTGTTATCCACATATGGATGCTCTCGTTTATTCGGGTATGGAAGCCAAGACAGGCGTCAAAGAGTAGGGAGAAGGAAGGAGAAAAGTCCAATAGAGGTTTATGTTACAGTGCCGGTCACTGCTGTGGGCAACTGGAGAGCCTCTGAATGCCTTAGAATTGTCCCCTTGTAGGCGCCTGGGTGGCTCAGTCGGTGAAGCATCCGACTTCGGCTCAGGTCACCATCTCACAGGTCCGTGAGTTCGAGCCCCGCGTCGGGCTCCGTGCTGACAGCTCAGAGCCTGGAAACTGCTTCTGCTTCTGTGTCTCCCTCTCTTTCTGCCCCTCCCTTGTCCACACGCTGTCTCTCTCTGTCTCTCAAAAACAAAAAAAGCACTGAAAAATATGGGGGAAAAAACCAACCGTCTCCTTGTTGCTGGCCGCATCCTAGGGTGTTAACTTGCACTTACTACAGAGCTGTCCTCCCAGAGGGATGAATAAACTTCTCTGGTGTTACAGAAAGCTCGGAGGCAAAAGAGCGCGAGTGATAAAGCAAGCATCTGAGGTACGATGTTGCTAACACGCCCGGAAACTGTCCGAAACAGCCGCACATGAAATCATGGGAAGGTCATGGCATCGTGACTAGGGAACGAATACTGCTTACTACAAGCCTAAATCACACTCGCATAATTACTTACGTGACTCCGATATATCTAGCTGGACAGAAAATCATCAACTGTGGGAGTAATGAGTCGTCCGATAACCCTGAAATAGCAACTTATCCTTTTCTCTGCCTGTGAATAGGAATGCCCTTCAATTACCTTAGTCAACCTGAAGAGACGGAATGCTACTGACTAGGTTTGAAACGCGATCACGCCTTCCTCACCTTGGACGCAAAACATCATGCACATTTATGGTCTTAAATGTGAAAGGCGGCGATTAGCATATTATTCTTCCTTCTGTCTAAAAAGAAAACGTGCAGGGGCACTGGGTGGCTCAGTCGGTTAAGCATCCGACTGTTAATTTTGGCTCGGGTCATGCACTCGAGGTTCGTGAAATGGAGCCCTATGTTGGGGCTGACCGCTTGGAACCCGCTTGGGATTCTCTACACCCCTCCCCCACTCATGCAGGCATCCCCTCTCTCTCTCTCTCTCTCAAAATAAATAAATACACTTTTAAAAAAGACCTTTAAAAAGAAAATGTGCATCTTTGTCATAAGTGACTTTTTTTGTTTTTTTGATAGAGAGGAGAGAGGGTGCAAATTAGCCAGGGGCAGAAAGAGAGAAAGACAGAGAATCGCACAAGGGGCAGAGAGGCAGAGAGAAAAAGACAGAGAGAAGCAGGGCTCACCCAAAGAAGGGCTTGTGTTTTTTCACCCAAAGCAGAGATTGTGCTCACCTGATGTGGGACCCAAACTCACGAACCGTGAGATCATGATCTGAGGTAAAATCTGATGCTTAACGACTGAGCCACCCAGGTGCCCTGTCATTCATGACTCTTAATGAAGTGTATAAGTGATCACTTTTTACAACTACGGAGATAAAATGAGGCATGTGAAACGTGGGTGATTTGGCCTTCCCTGAAGATCAATTTCAGGAGGCATTTGCACCCAAATCTTATCACCTTCTTGGGTCTTAAACCTTGAGAGAGGCCTTGCACATCATATTCTTTGCCTCACACTGTGATGTAGGCTTAATGGACAGTCAACGTCCATTGCTGCAACTAGGGATTAATTCTCTCACAGGTACTTTCAAGTATCCAACTATGACTTGCCCAAAAGCCATCGTGTGCTTTGTGCATTTTCGATTCCAGACAACGAGGGAACACAAGGGGCTGGAAATGAAATCCTTCCATGCAAAGTGGCTGCCGTTGCGGAAAGCAGCACTGCAGAAATGCTGAAACCTTAATTCACTTCGCTTGATCTGTGATGTGTGGAACTTGGGAGTCAGAACGTGTTCAGATTTACTTTGCCCATCCACCCATCAGTACACGTTAGAGTGAAGGATGTGTACAGACCCTCCCCTGCCTCCCGGCCAGGTCACACACCTAGAATCCCACACAACACCCGGGGGCAAGAACAGAAGAGTGAGGAGCTCAGCAGAGGCTGCATCTAAGAGTGTCCGGAATTAGCCAGGGATCAGATACAAGCCCAGTGAGACCCGCAGCATGGAGATCTTATGGGGGGGGGGGGGGTTGGGGATCGTGGCTCAGACACGCAAGGCAGAACATCAAAGACTATTAGGCATCCATCCGGTCTGCGAAGAGGACCCCGAGCCTACTGTGGCAATTGGGGAGTACCAGCTGTTTACTACAGCCCTTTGCAGATAGAAGACTGTGAAGGTAATCTGGAGGGGACAGGGGGCTTAGAGAAAGGGGTGGCAGATGTCAAGGGAGCTGTTTTAATTAGGGCAAGCCTAAGTAAAGACTTTGCAATAAAAGATTTAAACAGGTAGAGTCCTTGAAGGTGGAAAACTTATTTTAAAGGACTCATAGCACTGAAGTCTTGGGCTGTGACAAAAAACGAACAGTGGAATGCTTCAGGACCATAGGAGATTTGGAAATGATTTATTTGTGGCCCAGCCCGCCTTTCGCTTCCAGATTCACAGGAGCAAACGCAGGTGTTTGGTTTCCTGGGCAGAAAGCCTAGAAAAGTGCCCCCTTTCCATGGCTAATAAGAGGAGTTATACTACTGTACTTTGTCGATCGCAACCACACACTAAATGGAAGAGCCGCCTCGAGGTGGGCTGATTACCAAGGCACAGGTGAGTGTGGTGTTAGGTGAATGTCTTCTGACAGCAAAACGCTTCTGAAAGATGGTGGAAGCTGCGAATTGCACCATGTGGGCTGCCCAAGGGAACGAACTTTTACTCACCACCTCCACTGCGAAAGCTTGGGGTTGTTTTTAGAACATGCAAGATTTCAACTACAATTAAGAGGCCCGTGTAACACTCATTTATTTACACTGGAATCCTGGTGGAATTGACAGGTCGCCTCCCTGACGTCATCAAGGTTGTCATGGGAACCAAGACACCGGTAGCTTAGAGCCTCTAACTCTCTTCAAATAGTCATCATAAAGAAAGCAAAAGGTGTAAAACTCCGAGATAAGAGAAATCTTTGGGGGTGGTGGGGGTGGCGCTATTTCGGACACCTCAGGAAGCATGACCGTCTATGTCAGGGAGAGAGAGTAATAACACTTGCAGGCAAGGAATCAATACTTGGCAAACAAAAGCATGAAAAGATCATATTATTACATCTGACCTCTTTAATACAGACGAAAAGAATATCTGTTACCTCTCAACCCGATAATTAAAAACAAGAAAAGAAGTGATGTAGAATCACAGCAGAAACAAAGAACAATTAAGAGGGGAATCGTCTTGTGGTCTCAATTAGCGGCAAGGTGACCTAAGAAGAGGGCAGAGAAGAAATACATAATGACTCTTTTTAAAATAAGCCAAGCATGTTATTTTAAATGAACCACTGGAAATAAGAGTGAGGGGAAAAAAAGGAGTACATAAGCGAAAATGGAATTGCATGATGGGGTTCAAGGACAAATTACCATGTTTATTTGCCAGTCTCTTTTATAGGAAGGTCAGAGAACTGAATACTGTATCCAAACGCAATTTTTCTGCCTGTGAGGCTAGTCTTGCTGCTTATGTAATAATCTTCTTGGAAGACACAGATCAGCCTCGCTATGGGCTTCCGGACGATCAATGAATCTTTGTCTCACAAAAATCTTCAGGCTTCCTGAGGATTCTCTGACCACTCTCTGTGCCTTTGCCTACTTAACAAGTAGTAGTTAAGGAAAATACCAACTCCCTGGAAGAATAAGACTGGCCAAAAGCTGCTTCCTTTGCTATCAGTTCTAGGGATCAGACTGTAGAGCTCACAGCTTTGTCTATGTTGGGGCGTACAGGAGAGAATGGGGAAAAAAAGGGAAAAAGGGAGTCAGATGCTATTTTCTTCCCATTTAAGAATATGGTTAGAGGGCAGATTGACATATTAATAGCTAGTTTCAACTGGTTGCTTTTTTGGATTAAACAAGTACCTTTAACTGCCGCCTGAGTTTTAAATGAGAGAGGATGTGGGTTCTCGTTTATTTTCAACGCTGCTTATTTATTTCTAGGTAATAGAAAGGTGGCTCGTAGCTAGTTGTTAAAATGTAAAGAAAATCAAATCAATACAACTCATTATCACAGTGAAGAAAGGGATAGTATACGTAAGAGTGAGAAACTTATAATAGAGATATGTTTCAATTCAAGGGTGTTTTGAAAGTGTCAATCAAAGACTACTACATGGAAAACACAGAAAGGATTCAGAAAAGGTTTTTGTGGGTGGGGAGGGTCTCTGCCTTGATGAGTTTCACACTGCCAAAATAATTCCTTGTAATAAAGGCACCTCCAAACTCAGTGGATTAAAACTATCATCACTTATTTTCACTTACACATCCGCGATTGAGGCTGAGCTTGGCTGAGTAGCTGTGCTTTAATCGGAGACTCCAGCCTGGACTGTTCTCTTGCTGCGGGAGCCCAAGACTGATCTATGTGTGCTCACATCGTAGAGCCCAGAGGAAAAAACAGAAGCCAGCCAGGATGATGGCAAAGAGGCTAAAAGACCAGCTCACTTATAGGCACGCGGTTCACATTTCTACTTGCATCAGGTTTCTACCGTATCATTGGCTAAAGCAAGTCACATGACGCAGCTAACCTACAAAGGGCAACAAAATACACTCTCTGAGGCCAAAGCAAAGCAAAGAGACCATGTTTCAGGGAAATATATTTTTCCTATACCTCTGAGAGGGAACCAGTAAATAGTTTGTGGGCAATAAACTGCCACCGTTCTAATGAGCTGTATGATTTGTGGCATATCACTCAATCTCTCTTGTTCAAAATTTCTTCAATAGAAAAAGTGAAGATGGAGATGCAATAGGGTGTCGTGGGAAAACATGAACTTTCTCGTCAGTTGCATAGATACTGTTAAATCTCAGGCTAGTCGAAGACTAGCTATGGCTCTGGAGGAAATCATTAAATCTGATCCTCAGATTCTTCCTTGTATTTCCCTCCAGGGGAAATATTGTTATCTACTCTAGCAAACACTCCCAAAACTCAGGGACTTAATACCATAAAGTTTGTTTGTCGTCTTTGATGTGATCGCATGCAGTTTGGACAGGTTTCCTGGGCAGCTTTCCTCTAAACCAAGGGTAATAAATTATAATGCACGGGCCAAATCTGCTCAGGCTCCATCTTTATAAATAAAGTTTTATCGGAACCCAGCCATACCCATTCATTGACGTATTCCCTATGGCTACAATAACAGAGTTGAGTTTTTGCAGCAGAGACAGAATGGCCCATATCAAAAACATTTCTATTTGTTAATTTTTTTAAATATTTATTTATGTTTGTGAGAGAAAGACAGAGACAGAGACAGAGCGTGAGCAGGGGAAGGACAGAGAGAGAGGGAGACAGAGAATCCAAAGCAGGCTGCAGGCTTTGAGCTGTCAGCACAGAGCCCAATGCGGGGCTCGAACTCACGAACCGTGAGATGATGACCTGAGTTGAAGTTGGACACTTAACTGACTGAGCCACCCAGATGGCCCTCAAAAATATTTATCAGGCCCTGTATAGAAAAAGTCGCCCAACACTTCCTCAAAGCAGTAAATCAGAAATCCAGGCTCCTTCCTGTACAACTGCATCATGATGGGGTCTTTCATTTCTAGCCCCTCACAGAGAGAGAAGAAAGAACGTAGGCAAGGCAATACTGTCAACTCCACTGCCTTCATCCAGATGTGAAACATACTCCTCCTCACAGGCCACTGGATAAAACCAGTCACACAGCCCAGAAAACTGTAAAGCAGTCTGGAAAATATAGCGGACAATTCAAAATGTTCTATTAAATGTGAGAAAATAGGGGCGCCTGGGAGGCTCAGTCGGTTAAACGTCTGACTTCAGCTCAGGTCATGATCTCACAGCTTGTGAGTTCATGCCCTTCATCGGGCTCTGTGCTGACAGCTCAGAGCCCGGAGCCTGCTTCAGATGCTGTGTCTCCTTCTCCCTCTGACCCTCCCCAGCTCGTGCTCTGTTTCTTTCTCTCTCAAAAATAAATAAACATTAAAAAATTTTTTAGATAAAAAGTAAAAAATAAATGGGAGAAATTAAATCAATGCAAAATCCCCCCCCAAAATAATAAACTTCACATAACAGAGAATAGGAATATTCACAGCTTGAAATACTACAATCAAAGAAGTAAAAGGAAGAAAATACTTCCAACTAAAAAGAAAAATCAATAAAGCAGATAGTAGAAATACTAAATACAGAAGGAGAGTTAATGAATTAGGAAAAAGAAAAACAACAGAACTAATATATAAGTAAAAAGCTGGTTCCCAGATAAAATGGACTATGGTCTAAACTACTAAAAAGAAAAAGCACAAACTACTAACAGTGGCTGCTAAGGAAGGTAGGATGCAAGGGGTATAGTTTAAAGGAATGGAAGTGTGTCTTCTCGGAGCATAGTTTTTAAAATAAAGTTTGGAGGGGCGCCTGGGTGGCTCTGGGGGCTGTGTGTCCGACTTGGGCTCAGGTCATGATGTCACCGTTCCTGAGCCTGAGATTGGCCCCACATCGGGTTTGCACTAACAGCATGGAGCCTGCTTGGGATTCCCTCTCTCTCTGTCTCTCTGTGTCTCTCTCTCTCTCTCTCTCTCTCTCTCTGCCTCTGACCCTTCACTTATGCGCATTCACTTGTGACCTCTCTCTCTCTCTCAAAATAAACTTTAACATATAAAATAAAATTTTGGCTTCAAATCGTGTAAATGACTGTCACAAAATAAATTTGTATAAAAAAGTATCAAGAAACTACAACTGAACACAGATATTAACAGATAAACATAATTTCATATAAAATTGGTAACAATCATAAGAGAGTTGTTTCACGGGATTTTTTACGTAGCTCTTAACCCTTAGATGTTCACAAAGCATGTACAATCTGTTCCTTTAAGGCCTGAGACAAGAGTAACAGCAAAAAGATCTTAAACTTAACTCAGTCATGAAAATAGCGGGATTATCGGTATTCAAATGTTGCTACTATATATTGTAGGATAAGCAAGGAAATAGTTAATCTTTTTAGAGACCAAAGTTTTAAGTGTTAGAGAAAAGAAAAACAAATCCAAATCAAGTAAGGAGAAACCCTGTAGTATTAAATTTGAATTGGAAATATATTTTAAACAATTTAGTTTATATTAATATATGCTAGCTCTGTCCCTCAAAGGTATTGGAAGCAATCCCATCCCAGTGGTATTGAAGAGCGCTGGCACTCAGATCTTGATGTACAAAAGCTATTTCTCTCTGGAAGGAATCTACATGGAGAATTAGCCGGAGCCACGTTTGTGACATGGAAAATGAAAGGGAGCCGGAATTATTTTATACTAGAAAGGAAGAAAAGGCTCAAAGAAAAATGGAGACATGTCCAAAGGATACAGAAGGTGGCAAGAAAGGACCACGCTAGCCAAACTGGAGACAATGCGCACATAAAAGAATAAGGACTCCTAACAGACTATAAAAGGGTTGAAAATTTTAAACACATGAATCCACATTGATATGATCATTTTGTAAGACTGCTCTTTTGGGGGGATCCTGTACTTCATTCCCAGTTAGTAAGAGAAAACTCGTTCTTAGAAATGAAAACTCGTTCTTAGAAATGAAATCCGGGGCGCCTGGGTGGCTCAGTCAGTTAAGCATCCGACTTCGGCTCAGGTCATGATCTCGCGGTTCGTGGGTTCGAGCCCCGCGTCGGGCTCTGTGCTGACAGCTCAGAGCCTGGAGCCTGTTTCAGATTCTGTGTCTCCCTCTCTCTGACCCTCCCTTGTTCACGCTCACGCTCGCTTGTTCTCTCTCTTCTCTCTCTCAGAAATAAATAAAAAAACACTAAAAATTTAAAAAAATGAAATCCAACTAATAAAATGACAGAACTAGAAAAATCACCTTTCTGGATAGTCTGGCAAAATATTTGATTTACCAAACACCACAGCTCAGTGCTAATAGCTGGAGTCAGACAAGTGGAGAAGTGAGCATTTCAGGGGATCTTAAAGGACCCAGGGTCTCAAGGAATAAGATCAAGGCCAAGAGCTGTTACAAGAGGGGCTGGCAAGGGCCGTCTGGGTGGCTTAGGTTGTTGAGTGTCTGGCTCTTGGTTTTGGCTCAGGTCACGATCCCAGAGTTGCAGGACCGAGCCCCACGTTGGGTCTCTGCACTGAGCGCTTTCTCTGCCCGTCTCTCCCCTGCTCATGCTCTCTCCTTCTCTCTCTCAAATAAAAACATAAAAAAAAATTTTTGAAAAAGAGGGACTGGCAAGATGAGACACGGGGTCAGCGCTCTACTCAAGGAGCCGATATTCTACAGCCTTGATTCTGAGAAGGAAACAGAGGTAAAGTGAGGAATGGGACAGCAGCGGCCTAGGGACTGGGTTAGTAAGCAAGGTGGCAGCTCTGCGGTCGCGCATTAGATCCAATCACACGTCACCCCATCCCCACACATCCACACCCCCACAAACCGAGAAAGTGGTAGCGCCCACTGATGCAAACGTTAGGGCTCATTAGAACCCATACTAAATCATGATTCGCATCAGCAGCCTATTCTAGGAGAATCTAGTCAAGCTCCCTGTTACAGTCCTGAAGGGCCCTGAATGCTCACCACATATTTAACTAACGTGTGTCCCTGCTTTTGTTTGTTGGGTTTTCTTCCCTCGTTTGAGATCTTTATGCTACAGCTTCATTATTTTGACATGAATTCCCTAGACATCAGACTAACCCATACTCACGTGTCCCTTATTTTGGGGAAAAGAGATGACGTAGCACTTTACTACTCAAGATTTAACCCAGGTCCCAGCAGCATTAGCATCGCCGAGGAGCTTGTCAAAAATTCGCATCCCAGGCTCCTCCCCAACCCACTGAATCAGAAGCATCCTCTCCACGGTGTCTCCAGGTGACTCTTTGGCATGTTGTATGGAAGCAAAGTTTGCCAACCCGAAACATGGCTCTGGCACATGAACTGCTTTAGCCAGCTTATTTTTAAGAAACAGAAGGCTCCGGAAGGTCCCTTGCCCTTCCCCCTAAGAGCCTAAAAGAATGTGGATGTGAAGACCTGCTCCAGGAAGGGAACTAGAACCACAGCTAAGGACAGCATTACACGAACGAGATGCGCAAACAGGGAGAAATCTCGAAAAACCTGCTTGTTAACATTCCTCAGTGTCCCATTGCCTACGGTGGCCCAGGAAACATGGGTTTACCAGCCGCTGACTCTCTTTCGGCTTCCTGTGAAATGTCCTCCTTGACATTGAAGCCACAGACCCCTATCCCTTCTCCTTGGCTCTGAGCATATGAGCCTCAATACCCTGAGTGCCTGCGGGCCTCATATCCGTACGGCACCCCTGCACCCGCATAACCAAATTCGATTTTCTCCTGTTAATCTGCTTCATGTCAATTTCATTCTTAGAGTGGCCAGAAGAACCTCGAAGGACAGAGGACAATTCTCCTCCCCATCAACGACGAAGTATAAGAAGCTGAGGTAAGGCATGCACACGGAGCCAACCGGACGTCACAGAGCTCCGAGATGATTCCCGGCACTTCCCAGTATCCTCCGTCAAGGGTACACCTGACACCCCCTCCGTTCCTCCCCCAAATCCACATCACTGGCTTGGGAACCGACGTTTCCCACTTGGGAGGAAGTGAGAGGAGTCTATAGGATAGAGTTTCCAGAGGGACGGGAGAAGGGAAATGTGTCAAGGGAAGAGCAATCGCATTGATGACAGACAAGGAAAGGGGATGGCAGATATGGCAGGACAAAGCATTTCAATGGAAGGTTCCATTTCATCCTGGCTTCTCGTACACCAGAGCCCCGATCTGAACGATTGGTACAGACACCCGGAACTGCAAGACGGAAGGAGATGCCGCCAGGATGATCTTAAGCAAGTTATATAAACTCTCTGGGCACCTCAGTTTCCTCATCTGTGAAGCGGGGACGGTAACAGCACCTACCTCGCAGGGCTCTGGTGAAGATTCAATGAGTCCAGTTGCTGCCGGACATCACTCGTCGGGTCAGTAAGGTCCCACTGTTGTCTGAAGACAGCCCACTGGCTCCAGCATCCAACAACGGTTCTGAACCACCGGGCTGGGCTGCCGCTGTGAAAATAAAAAGTCAGAGAACTGAGAAGTCCTCCCTGCTTCAAGGATAGCTTTGATACACAGTCATTTCCAGATCTTCTTTCCGTGTGATAATCCCTACATACGTCTTAGAAGAGCCTATGGGTTTTCTTATCTGTTGTGCAAAGCTCACCCTGTATTTCTCACGTCACCCCATCACTGTGGCTCCCCTCTGAGCACAGCGGGGACTAGGGGGCGCTAACTCTCAGTTCATCAGAGTATTTGAGCCTGAGGGAGACAAAATGCTTTAAGTAGCCGTGACAGGTGACTTGCAGATATGTTTCATCACAGGTGAACCATCAATTGGACCCCAGGGTATAGTGCTAAGTCAAGTAAGTCAGACCAAGGACACATACCACACGACTCCACTCCTATGCGGAATCTAAGAAAAGCAAAGGGGGGCACCTGGATGGCTCAGTCGGTTAACCAACTGACTGCGGCTCAGGTCATGATCTCACGGTTCGTGGGTTCGAGCCCCGCGTCGGGCTTTGTGCTGACTGCCAGCTCAGAGCGTGGAGCCTGCTTCAGATTCTGTGTCTCCCTCTCTCTCTGACCCTCCCCTGCTCACCCTGTCTCTCTCCCTCAGAGACAAATAAAACATAAAAAAAAAAAAAAAAAAAAAAAGGAAAAAACAAAAGACAGAAACTACCCAGAAACACAGAAAAGAAACTGGTTGCCATAGCGGAGGGGGGAATGGGCAAAATGTGGAGAAGGGGAGTGGGAGATACAGGCTTCCAGTTATGGAACTAATCAGGCACAGTAATAAAAGGCAGGGCATAAGGAATATAGTGGGTGGGATTACAATAGTGACGCGTGGGGACAGATGGCAGCCACACTTGCAGTGAGCACAGCATAACCTACATTCTTAGCGAATCACTACCTTTTACACTTGAAACCAGTGTAACGCTATGTCAACTATATACTGCAATAGAACTATTTTTAGGAGCACCTGCATGGTTCAGTAGGTTAAGCTTCTGACTCTTGGTTTCGGCTCAGGTCATGATCCCGTGGTTCGTGAGTTCAAGCCCCACATCAAGTTCCGCAATGAAATCGCAGAACCTGCTTGGAATTCTCTCTCTCCCTCTCTCTCTGCCCCTCCCCCACTCACTCTGTGTCTCTCCCAAGATAAATGAATAACCAAAAAAAAAATTACAAAATAAATAACTAAAATGATTTTTTAAAGCTAACCATGATTGGGGCACCTGGGTGGCTCAGTCATTAAGTGTCCGACTTCAGCGCAGGTCATGATCTCACGGTTCGTGGGTTCAAGCCCCGCGTCGGGCTCTGTGCTCACAGCTAGCTCAGAGCCTGGAGCCTGCTTCCGATTCTGTGTCTCCCTCTCTCTCTGACCCTCCCCTGCTCACACTGCCTGTCTCTTTCTCAGAAATAAATAAAACATTAAAAAAAAATTAAAGCTAACCATGATTTCATTCACTAACACCACAAGGAAAGTCTCTGGGCTTAGTTTTCTGAACTAAAGTCAATGAGCTTCATTGAACTCTGATATTTGTACCTGTTGCTGAAAACCATCATCAAAGCAATACAAGGTAAGGAAGAGAAAAAAAATAAATCAATGCACAGAACACGGAGTAAGGGAACTTCTGAGACAAAAACAGAAGAATGGCAGTGCAGTGTGGTAAACAAACCAATCAGCTTCAGAATCAAATAGACCTTGGGGCGCCTGGGTGGCTCAGCCGGTTAAGCATCCGACTGCAGCTCAAGTCATGATCTCAAGGATCCTGAGTTCAAGCCCCGCATCAGGCTCTGTGCTGACAGCTCAGAGCCTGGGACCCACTTCCGATTCTGTGTCTCATTCTCTCTGCTCTTCCCCCACTTGTGCTCTGTCTCTCAAAAATAAATAAATGGAAAAAAAATTTTTTTTAATAATAAAAATTCAAAGTATTTAAAAAAAAATCAAACTGACCTAGGTGACAGAGCTGTGTGACCCCGTTAAGTACCTTCGTCCCTCGAGCTTCTATGTGGCCATCTCAGAGGCGGGGGCTATGCCATCCACTTCACCAAGAGGTTTTGAGAGCCCCAGGAGACAGGCCATATAAAGCATGTGTCTACAGCCCTACAGGCAGGAGCCTCACGATCAATGGTAGCCAGTATCTACATCAGACACTTACAGAGCATCCATGCAGTTTTGTACTCCCAGCAACACGACATAGAAACATCCCATAAAAGCCTATGTTTTGGAGACGTCTGGGTGGCTCGGTTGGTTGAGCATCCAACTCTTGGTTTCAGCTCAGGTCATGATCACACGATTCGCGAGCTCGAGCCCCGCATCAGGCTCTGCATGGACAGCTCGGAGCCTGCTTGGGATTCTCTCCCCCACCCCCTTCCCTTCCCTCCTCATGCTCACTCATTCTCTCTCTGTCTCAAAAAAAAAAAAAATTTCTTTTCAAAGACCCACTGCTTTTGTTTAGTGGAAAACCTAGTCTCTGAAAGCAGTACTTAGAAATATGCACAGCTTGTGCGAGCTGCATCTGATTTGCAGTACAAGTGAAAGGGAAAATGAAGTCTCCACTTAAAAGGCTGCTAGTCAGCTAAAAGAGCAGAGTTATCAACCCTCAGGGAAAAAGTTACCTGTGTGCACAACCAAACACAAGGGAAAGCCTTTCACAAATAAGCTTGGCGTCAAGGATGGAAAGGTAACATCAGCATGAATTCCAAGCTTTCCGGTGGAGACAGGCACACTCCTATTCTCTTGTGATTTCAGGTAATACTCATGACTAACGCTCAGAATAAGATCTACAATGTGGTAAATACCACAGAAGTGCTTTATGTGGATTAACTTATTTGGTTCTAGAACAACCATATGAGGGCAGTCATTGTATTATCTCCATTTTACAGATAAAAGTACTGAGGCACAGAGAGGTATTGTAATTTACCCAGGATCACACAGCTCCTAAAGGGTACAGCTGGGATTCAACCCGATGTAGTCTTCCCCAGAGTCCTGGCCTAAGGCCATACCATATTAGATGTCGAATCCATTTCCCATCATATGGGTAAGACTATCTGTTTGGATATATCAATGAAGATAAAGGCAAAATTAAGAAAGATTAAGATTGAGGGTTTTGGAGTTCTTCCCCTGTAAAATCTAGAGCAACTGAACCCACATGGAGACCGTGCTAGGAAGTGCCAAGCAGCCAGTGGTTCAAAATCCACTCCGTTTAATATGTGTTGTACTGCTGGTGGGGTCGCTGTCTGGGGTCACGTGGCCAACGAGAACTCCGACCTGCAACGGGTCTGCCCTTCAGTCCTGCCCCTCGGGCCTCGAATCGGCTCGTCCAGCTTGCCTCAACGTGTAGCGAATCAATTACAGCAGCCAGAAATAGGATATATTCATGAGGGCAGCGGTGGCCTTTAACTCACAGAGCAAGACCATTGCCAAGGACAGAAAACCAAACCTTGCAGCAAAACCTCAACGTTCACCCTGATTTTGCCATCCCAGGCAGCCCCAGAGAAGTCATTTTCAGCTTAGCCTTGCTGATAGTCATCTGCGTCACGAAACTATTACCCACTGTGCGCCTTCCTACTTAACTCAATGTGTTCTGAGCCTGATAACCGAGACTGCTGGGGGAGCCGCTCAGGACTGCAGTTAATACGGAGACTCAATTGCATTCACCCCAGAGGGGGCTGCTTACGGGTCAGGACTGAGATAATCAGCCAAGCAGCTTAGGGCCCAGACATCCCGGCTGCCGCTGCCGGTTGTTCTAAAAAACAGGGAAAATTCAAAGACATTTTATTGACAAATAAAAGGGACCAATGAGATGCTGGGAAAACCACTTCCTTACTTCCCTAATCGAGATTGGACACGGCAAGTGACATTTCCCCAGGCACGGTTTTGCTTTTCCTTCGAAATCCTCCTCCCAAATATTTTAGGCTGAATCCCAGGCTTTGAGACAGAGGAACAATGGTAAGTCAGCAAGAGTTTCTCCAGCCTGAGCTACCCCGTGGCTTGATATGTAACAGAAAATACCAGTGACAAGATGGCCTCCGTGACGAAGAGGCGTTCACAACTGTATACATTTTTGACGTCTTGCATTGACTTACCACCGGCTAAGCCAAGGTATGTTTTTGGACCACTGGTATGTAAAAAGTTCTCTTCCAGGTACTGTGATTTCCCTGGAATGCATACTTATCAAATATACGCCAGGTAGGTTATAAACTAAGGAACTGAGTAAATAAGACACAATCCTAACATCACAGGTGTTGACCTTGGGCTACAGATGTCTCCACGCTCAGACCTTCCCACGTACCTAGGATCGCTGGTTATGCACAGAAGGGTAATTTGGGGCTATCCCAAGGTGCAGATCCCTCAAGGACAAAGAAGAGAGATGTCAAGTGTCCTTTGTCCAGAGGAAGAAGAAACAAAACAATGAAATGCTAGTCATTCTAAAAAGAAGCCTTAAACATCAGTGCGGAAAAAAAGGAGTTTAGGGATATAGAGGGACTAAAGATATTTAAGAAGAGAGGTGGCTTGCTTTCTTAGGGAAGTGTTTCAGAAAGTTTAATCTGGAAAGCACACAAAGTTGGAGGAGGTAAATATAGGAAGCAGGAGAGCAAGTTTTAAAAGGATGGTATGAGGGGCCCCCGGGTGGCTCCGCCAGTTGGGCGTCTGGCTTTGGCTCAGGTCATGAACTCATGGTTCATGGGTTTGAGCCCCATGTCTCAAGCTTTGTGCTGACAGCCCAAAGCCTGGAGCCTGCTTCGGATTCTGTGTCTCTCTCTTTCTCTGCCCTTCCACCTGCTCATGCTCTGTCTCTCTCTGTCTCTCAAAAACAAATAAACATTAAGAAAATAAATTGTAAAGGATGGTATGGAATGACTAAGCCACAGGGAAGAAAGGTCCAGCACAGGGAATATGGTCAATGGTATTTTAACAGCGTTGTAAGGGGGCAGACGGTAGCAACACTTGTGAGCACAGCATAATGTATAGACTTGTAAATTCACTATGTTGCACACCTGAAACGAATAACACTGTGTGTCAACTACAGTTCAAAAAAAAAGAAAAAGTTAAATTAAAAATCTACTCTAAGGGGTGCCGGGGTGGCTCAGTCACTTAAGCATCCAACTCCTGACTTCAGCTCAGCTCATGATCTCAAGGTTTCATGAGTTCGAGCTCTGTTTCAGGCTACGCACGGACACTGCAGAGCCTGCTTGGGATGCTGTCTCTCCCTCTCTCTCTGCCTCTCTGCCTCTCTCTCTCTCTCAAAATAAAGAAATAAAATCCACTATGGAATTTAGGCAGGGAATGTTCACTCAGTGTGGCTGAAACAAGATAACCGCTTCTAGCCAACGTAGAATCATGAAGACAGCAAACAAAATATATATATTCTAAGAGTTTTCAGATACTGGAGATCAAGCATAGGACAATGACTCCTATAAAAGGGGAAACAGATAAGGGAAGGCCCTAGGACTGCCCCAGCTTCACGTCAAGACAATTTCCAGGCCACCACACAGACAGAGGGAACTCAGGCAGAAGCCAACAGTCTCCCTGAGTTAAGAAGATGGAATGATAGGGTCCAAGAGGCCATGGTGGCTTAAGTTCACGAGGCAGGGTAACAGAGGAGACAGCTGCGCAGAGACAGAGCTCTGTGGATCTGCAGAAGATCCTCGTACGTCTTCAGTACGGATCGGCACAATAGTATGAGAAGAAATCTACCACGGGCCGAGGATAGAACCATCCAAGATCCCTGGAGAACAATGATGGCCTCAAATACTTTGTCTTCCCTCCAAGCAGAGCGGGAAAACCTTGTCATCCACAGGACATTAGAGTAGCTACTCAAAGAGTCTCGCGCTTTCCTGGCAATCTAGGACATTCCTTGCTTAGGGAAGCATCACCCCCATCTCGGTCGCCGTCTGTATGTGCCATTTTCCCTCTGTCCGTGTCCAAATTTCCCCTTTCTGTATGGACACCAGTAACTAATGATACCTGCAATGACTTTATTTCCAAGTATGATTGCATTTTGAAGTACTAGGATTTAGACTTTAATACAGGCATTAAATGGAATAAGAATGACTTTGAGGGCAGAGGCATGAATGTAAAAATTGGTGGGGCTGCCGCTCATCTCATCGACCCAGAGGGCACAGTCCAGGCAGGGGTGGGGACTCCAGGGGGAGGGGGAGAGAGAGCAAGGCCATTTCCCAGGGCCAAGTGGGCAAAATTCTTGCCCCGAGCTTGCAGGAAAGAGCTTTCGCCTGATAAGATTGTTCTCAAGCCTTAAAATCTAAAGGAATTTATCCTTTTAGGTTTTGGACTTGCTTGGGACTTGGGATACATTTTTCTCCTTCCAATATCTCCCTTTCAGAATGGGAACACAGTCTACGGCCATACCACCCTGAACGCGCTCGATCTCGTCAGAATGGGAACACATATTCATATCCTGTATCTGTCCCACCTTGCGTTTTGAAAGCTGGTAACTCGTTGTTCGGTTTCACAGCCTCACAATTCTGCCCCATGCGGAACCATACCTTATCCGTACCAGATCTAGAGGATATTTGGGCAATAGTCTGTATTTACTAATAATAACGCTGTTACAGGCGAAGATGTTCTGGGATCCCGGGATGGGATGATTGCATTTTGCATGTGATGTGAATTTGCGAGGAGCAGACAGTGGAATGTTACGGGTCAAACTGTGGCACCTTAAAATTCATATGTTGAAATCCTAACCGTCAGTACTTTAGAACGTAGCCTTATTTGGAAACAGGGTCATTGCAGATATAATTACTTAAGATCGGGAAATTGGTGATATAACTGGGTTAAGATGAGGTCATGCCAGAGTGGTGTTCATATAGAAAGGGGAGATTTGAATACAGACACACACAGAAAGAATGCCAGGGGATGATGAAGGCAGACATGTTTCTAGAAGCAAGGACTGTCAGATTGCCAGTAAACCATCAGAAGCCAGAAGAGGCAGAGAATGGGTTATTCATCACAAGACTCCATAAGAACCAGCCCTGCGACACCTTGACCTCAGGCATCCAGTCTCCAGAGATGTGACACAAGAAATGTGTGTTGTTTAAGCCCTGAGTTTGTGGTACTTTATTAAAGCAACTCTAGCAAACTAATACAATGTGCATACAATGATTTTCTTAATGTTTCTTTATTTATGAGAGAGAGAGAGTGAAAGAGAGCAGGGAAGGGGCAGGGAGAAGGACACAGAGGACCCAAAGCTGACTCAGTGCTGACAGAAGAGAGCCCAATGCGGGGACTGAACTCACGAACCGTATAACCTGGGCCGAAGTCCGACGTTTCACTGACTGAGCCACCCAGTCACCCCAATAGTATTTTTATGGTTAACTCTTATATTAGATTTCTCCAGAGAAAAGAGAGGGTTTTTTGTTTTTTGTTTTTGTTTTTTTTTAAATAAGAAATTGGTTCACACAATTCTGGAGAACGAGAAGTCCCAAGATCTGTAATCAGCAAGCTAGAGACCCAAGAAAGAACCAATGTTTTGGTTCAAGTCCAAAGGCAAAAATACACCAGCCCAAGTAATCAGGCAGGAGTTCCCTCTGACTCAGCCTTTCTATTCTATTCTGGTCCCTGGCTGACTGCGGGAGGTCAACCCCCACTGAAGAGAGCAATCTAGTCTACTGCCCCTACCAATTCAAAGGTTAATCTCATCTAGAAGCACCTCAACAAACATACCCAGAACGTGTGGCCCATGACTGGGCACCCTGTGGTCTAGTCAAGCTGACATACGAAATTAACCTTCAAGAGTAGGCATTTGGGCATCAACAAAACTGGGGCATTTTGATTTGTTGAATGGTCTCTATTTCTTCTTGTGCTTCCTTTGTGAAATGCTTGCTTTTATCCCTGGCCCCCATTTTTCTATCGGAGGACTCATTTAAAATCTCCATGCTAGGGGCGCCTGGGTGGCTCAGTCGGCTGAGCGTCCGACTTCGGCTCAGGTCATGATCTTATGGTTCGTGGGTTTGAGCCCCGTGTCAGGCTCTATGCTGACGGCCAGCTCAGAGCCTTGAGTCTGTTTCAGATTGTGTCTCCCTCTCTCTTTGACCCACCCCTGCTCACGCTGCCTCTCTCAAAAATAAATAAAAATCATTAAAAAAAATAAAATAAAATCTCTGTGCTTGTCTAATTAAAAGGCCATAGAACAATTAATAAGCATGCTGAGAGCAGACAGAAGCACCCATAATTCAAAACTATTTTTATTTTCAAATGTTCCCTTGCAATTATTTTTCATTATGAAAGCTTACTGTTGCATGATAGCGGGCTTAATGTACAATTTTGTACTATGCTGTCTTGATTTATTTTACATCAAATCTTAAAATATCACTTAATAGCCTATTCTAAATTGAAAGCGGGGAGGAGGCGGCAATTTGAAAAGAAGGCATTTGTCAGGATACAGCCAAAGGTGAAAAGGAAACTTAGGGGCACCCGGGTGGCTCAGATGCTTAAGTATCTTGATCTCAGCTCAGGTCTTGATCTCAGGGTCATAAGTTCAAGCCCCTGATGGGCTCTGTGCTGGGCATAAAACTTACCAAAAAAAAAAAGCTTATGGTTTTACTCTATTTCCTTCTCCCTCCTTACTTCGTATATAACTGATTTTGTCTCTCTTACTACTTTGTTATTTGCTGTACAAGTGGCCCAGTGCAGACCATGATTAACTAACACAGCAAAGCCCCAGGCTTTGACTCCTTCAGTAAGTGCTCCTGGAGACAGAGAACTGGTGCAACAAAAATGTGTAAACGGGGCATAACGTTGGCCCCCCCGGCAATGCTCACACTTCCAATGATGACAGTGTGTGTAAACTTGGACAAAGCGAGAAAGGTTCTCTTCTCAGATATAACCTGGCAAATCTTGCTCACTACATAGTAGGGCTACAGACTCTAATTTGAATGGAATTAGGACCAAGGTAGAAAGTTCTGTAAGACAGTGTGTTTTGTTTGTTTTAAAGTCACATCCAAGGAGGACTGAAAGTCACATACTACCCAAAGGCCCTTTCAGAAATGCTGAGTCAAGCACATCAGAAAGGCTGTGTTTCTCGAAGGGCTTCAGGTTACTTCCCTTGTACCCTAAGCAGTTATTTCTTGAAAGGCACTGCTTGAGACCACCTCGAGGCAATTTTTCAACAGCAAAGCAGCCTAGAGCATTGGAAAAAAAAGCTGCAGGTAGAATTAAGGGACCCTGAAAACTAGGGAAGAAGAGGGACTTCCTTCCATTTATTAAGGAAGGACTGGAACGAAGATTCCAATCTTCTGTTTCGTCATGTGTTAAAAGAGATTACTGGCTTGAATACTCTTTAAATTTAAGGTACTCTCTATCCCACAATCTAAATCCATTGGTTGGTAGGCTGAGTTCACATTGTGGCTTTGTCTGGGGTGCCTGGGTGGCTCCGTTGGTTACGCGTCCAACTTCCGCCCAGGTTATGATCTCACAGCTTCTGGGTTCGAGTCCCGCATCGGGCTCTGTGCTGACACCTCAGAGCCCAGAGCCTGCTTCGGATTCTGTGTGTATCTCTCTCTCTGCCCCTCCCCTGCTTCCACTCTGACTCTGTCTCTCTCAAACATAAATAAAACACTTAAAAAAAAATTGTGGCTTTGTCTCATGGGGCGCCTAGGTGGCTCCATTGGTTAAGCGCCCGACTTCAGCTCAGGTCATGATCTCACAGTCTGAGTTCGAGCCCCGCGTCGGGCTCTGTGCTGACCGCTTAAAGCCTGGTGCCTGCTTCAGAGTCTGTGTCTCCCTCTCTCTGGCCCTCCCCTGCTCACGCCTCTGTCTGTCTCTCTCTTTCTCTCAAAAGTAAATAAACATTTAAAAATTATCGTGGCAGGGCACCTGAGTGGCTCAGTCGATTCAGCGTCCGACTTCGGCTCAGGTCATGATCTCACGGTTCGTGGGTTCTGGGTTCGAGCCCCGCGTCGGGCTCTATGCTAACAGCTCAGAGCCTGGAGCCTGCTTCGGATTCTGTGTCTCCTTCTGTCTCTCTGCCCCTCCCCCACTGGCACTCTGTCTCTCTCTCTCTAACAAAAATAAACTTAAAAAAATGTGTGGTTTTGTCTCTTAGCTATGTACTTTTGTTCAAATATTTACCTGTGGTTTTTACAGATAAAGAACCACCTCTCGTATAATTTCTAATGTATCTGAAATGCAAAGTCCCATGCCTAACATGTAGCAACCAATTAATAGCAGCAATAGATCATAAAAAATAATTACGTTACAATCGTATAGAGAAACCTTTTCCATTTTATAGAATTCTAAAAATGTTAAACATATAAACTTCCGGAACTAAGACCGTGCATGCAAAATCCCAAGACACAACCCATATATGATAAATTAGAGTCCTCTAAAATACTTTTTGTATAGCAGTTACTATAATGTAAGCCATTTATTGAATGGCTACTATGTACTAATAACTAGCTGGGGTGCCTTTTATATGTTCTCTCATTTATTCCTTACAGCTCTACAAGGTAGTATTACTAGAGACGTTGAGTACCTGGCTGATACTCAGATGGTAAATGTGGGAGATGTGGGATACGCCCAAATCTCCTCAAGTCCAACCCCTTTCAAGTGCAACATGGGTAGTATGAAAGCCACTCGGTGGCTAGCCTCATTACCAGTAGACGTGGGGTCTCTGCGTGGCCACAGCCTGGCTGGTCTGTCCTTATCACGTTCTCTTGTTCACTCTCTTCCGCCATGTTGAATCATCCATGCACAAACCATTTTTCTGAACACCAAATGATAATACTATCATTTTATACACACAGAAACACACATAAATATTCCATTTTTCTTCCTCAGCTTATTATTTCTCTTCTCCCCAGAGAATATTTTTCCCCCCACTGTGTCTGGGCACATAGGACCCACCAACTCTGACAGGATGTTAAATCCTGACACTCAGAGCACAGAGATGTCATCGTGTCTGCTGAGCTGGCCATTCTGGTGAGGAAGTGTTTGTCTTTTCAAGTTCCCAAGTCAGTCTCAGAACTGGTCTTCAGCCAAGGAGCAGAAATAGAAAGTCTATGTTAGGGGCACTTGGGTGGTTCACTGGGTTAAGTGCCCAACTCTTAATTTCAGCTCAGGTCATGATCTCACAGTTTGTGAGTTCAAGCCCCACATCAGGTTCTGTGTTGACAGTGCAGAGTCTGCTTAAGTTTCTCTCTGTCCCTCTCCCTCTCCAGCTGGTGCTCATGCTCTCTCTCGAAAATAAATAAAAAATAAACTTAAGAAAGTCCAGGTTAGAATATCTGTCCCACCAAATTAAAGGCTATCATAAACTGGTGGTTTATTCAAATGAAGATTAAAGAATCAGATAAGGTTCTCAGTGGCACAAGGCTTGTTTATATGGGATATAGCAGGGAAATATCACATCCTAACCTCTTGCAAGCTATTTGCCTGCTGGCCTTCCCACCTCCTGACCACTTCCAAAGCCCCAAAGGACCCTGCTTAATGAAAGGGTGGCCACATATGACCCACAGATTTCCAGGGCCCCAAACTAAATTTTCTCAGTGCACAGAGTTAATGAGGCTTTGAGAATTGAATCACATTGAACCATCACCCAGGTATCTTCTGAGGTCAGACAGTACTAAGCCATCGTATCTGGTCACTTATTGACATCTGTCACAGTGGGTGGTTTGCGTCTCATTCTGAGATTTACTGTGGCTGTGGACCTCTGCTCACATAGCCCCTAACGTTAGGATCGCTCATATTTATCCAGAATAAATGAATGAAAGTCGGGTGGGGTATGTCCTACTAAACACATACATTAACATAGGATGTTAACCCACTCTGTTTTGCACAGAACTTTGGAAGATTTCTCAAAGATTGGTTCATGGATCACTCCCACCAGGATCTCACTGGGAAGCTTGGATCTGAGGCTCTGCGCATGGAACATCTGACCTAAGACGAAGCTTTTGATATAGGTAGTTTCTTGGGGAATGTGAACTCAAGGAGCAGGAGTAAGGAATTGAAGAAATGAAAGGGTAGGAGGGCAAGAAAACACACAAATGCAGTGAGCAACGTGGCCACCATTACTGGTGACTGGTGGTTAGTTTTGGCGAGATCCCCAAAGACCATAGTGCAAAGGACTTCAGCCCTATTCACTTGAGGATGAGAGAGGAAGGTTTTATTCATTGGGTTTCACCTCCCACTGCCCAAGGGGCGTTAACTCCCCCATACTTCTGAGTTATTCATGTGTTGCTACTGAGTGAGCTGTAGCAGGCATTCCATGAGATTGGGTTGGAGAAGCCTGGGCAAGAAAGAAGAGCCGCTTTATGGGGCAGCGGAGGAGGTATGTCCAGGTGCCTCTGTACGCAATGAACCAAAATCTGTTTAGCACTGGTTGGCATGAAGGGCGCCTGGGTGGCTCAGTTGGTTAAGCATCCAACTTTGGCTCAGGTCATGATCTAGTGGTTCACCGGTTCAAGCCCTGCATTGGGCTCTGCACAGACAGTGTGGAGCCTGCTTGGGATTCTCTCTCTCCCTCCCCTTTGCTCTCTCTCTCACTCTCCCTCTCTCTCTCTCTCAAAATAAATAGATAAACTTAAAAAAAGAAAAGAACTGGTTGGCACTAAGTTACTGGAGTCCATGATGGGGTTAACTCAAGAAGCTGCCAATATCGTATGAAAAATGCCACTTCCATCCATTCTGATGGGTTGAATTCTGTCCCCGTCAAAATTCAAATGTTGAAGTTCTAGTTCCCAGTACACCTCAGAATGTGACCTTATTTGGAAATAGGATCATCTCAAATGCGTTTAGCTACATAATTCTTAAGTCAGAATATGGTAAGCCCCATAATCCGATTTGATCAGCATGATCCTTGACTAGTGCCTTCAGCGGGAGCACGATCCTGTCGACGCACTGATCTCAAAGTTCTAGCCTCCGGGACAGTGAGACAATAAATGTCTATTGTTTAAGCCACCCAGTGTGTGATACTGTGCTATGGTGGTCACAGGAAACTAATACATCCACGATCTGTCCACTCTTCTGCATTTCTAACAAGATCTACAGGAAGTTCTATGCACACTGCAAAATTAGGAAACCCAATCTAGAATGAAATGAAGTAGTAACCTGAGTCCATGAGGCCCAGGGAGAGTAAATCCAAAGAGACATGCCTTTACCCACACACTCCTCTGAAAAGACTGTACGCTGGATGCAGAACCCTATCAGATGTAGGGAATCCTCTTTTCAACTGTCAACTCAAGGGGCGCCTGGGTGGCTCAGTTGGTTAAGTGTCTGACTTGTGGTTTCGGTGCCAGGTCATGATCTCACAGTTCGTGAGTTCGAGCCCCATGTTGGGCATAGTAGAGCTTACTCAAAAATATAAAACTAAAGCAAGTGTTTATAAATATAACTGGTGTTGGGCTGCCTGGGTGATTGTAGTCAAGAGGCACCTCGGTGGCTCAGTCACTTAAGTGTCCAACTTCAGCTCAGGTCATGATCTCTCAGTTCATGGGTTCAGGTCCTGCATCAGGCTCCATAATGACAGCTCAGAGCCTGGAGCCTGCTCCGGATTCTGTGTCTCCCTCTCTGCCTCTCCCCTGCTCACACTCTGTCCCTCACTCTCTCAAAAATAAATAAGCATTCTAAAAAATTAAAAAGAAAAGAAAAGACAAAAGTAAAGAAAAGAAAAAGAAAAAAAGAAAAAAAATGAAAAGAAAAGATTTCCAGGGCACCTGGGTGGCTCATTTGGTTGAGTGGCCAACTGTTGATTTTTGGCTCAGGTCATGATCTCAGGGTTCTTGAGATCGATAGCCCCCACACTGAAGTCCCTCTGTACTCACAGCTCGGAACCTGCCTGGGGATTGTCCCTCTCCCTCTGTCAGTGCCCCTCCCCTGCACAGGCACGTGCTCTCTCTCTCTCTCTCTCTCTCTCTCACTTTCTCTCTCTCTCTCTCTCTCTCTCTCTCTCTCTCTCTCTCCCTCTCTCTCTCTCCCCCATCTCTCTCTCTCCCTCTCTCAAAATAAATAAACTTAAAATTTTGAAGGGGGCGCCTGGGTGGCTCAGTCGGTTGAGCGTCCGACTTCGGCTCAGGTCATGATCTCACGGTTCATGGGTTCGAGCCCCACATCCCGCTCTGCGCTGACAGCTCAGAGCCCGGAGCCTGCTTCGGATTCTGCATCTCCCTCTCTCTCTGCCCCTCCCCTGCTCATGCTCTGTCTCCAAAAATAAGTAAATATCAAAAAAAATTTTTTTTAATACAAAAATAAATAAACTTAAAAAAACTTTTTTCCAAGTTCAAGAAGAGGAGGCTGAGAGAGTACAGGGCAACAGTCCTGCAGTGCTCCTATGGTGACCTAGGCTAGTCTGTCTCCCCTTGCAAACGGTCTAATTTGGAATGTTAATGTCCCTTCCAATATAGGCCCAGAGACCAAAGAGGGGAACATCTTTCTCCTTTCACAGATGACAGATGCCAGTACATTATGTAACGTTTATTGTCACAGAGCCAAATTACTCTATCACTATTGAAGAAATGAGAATGAGATCATTAAATTAAGAGACACTACATTCTGATATGCAAATCTCTTTAATTAAAGGTATATTTAAGTTGTGGGGCTCCTGGCTGGCTCAGTCAGTGAAGTGTGCAATTCTTGATCTTGGGATCATAAGTTTGAGCCCCACATGGGTGGTAGAGTTTACTTAAAAAAAGGTCTCTTGGGTCGCCTGGGTGGCCCAGTTGGTTAAGTGTCTGACTCTTAATGTCGGCTCAGGTCAGGATCCCAGGGTTCTGGGATCGAGTCCCACGTTGGACTCTGTAGTAAGTGTGAAGCCTGCTTGAGATTCTTTCTCTCTCTCTTCCTCTGCCCTTCTCCCCAGCTCACATACTCTCTCTTTCTCGAATAAAAAAAATTTATTCATAGAGATAGATATGTTAACTGTCTCTCTGTATATGTTATCTATGTATCTACAGAAATAGATATATACTTATAGATCTATATTTTTAACCTAAATAAACAGAGAAGGAACTGGGTCCCAATGGTGTATCTAAGTCAGCACACTGAACAGGCACGAAATTAACAAGAGAACCAACCAATCCTTCCTACTAACGTGGGACCTTCAGGAACAATCACAACGCTACGTCCTTTGAAAACAAACCCTCATCTTCCATTTAAGGCAGTGCTTCTCAGACGGTGAAACCCAGAGCCGTCTCCTGGCCACAATGTGAGGATACGGGAACTTTGGGAAGAGGACTTCCTCAGCTCCCACCAGAACATCCGTTTATTCTCACCTCCATTCATCCCACATATTGAGGAGGAAGTGAAATTACACTATATACACACCTAGATAAACACGGACACACGATTTTCTTCCTCCCTCTAAAAAAAGTACAGGTGGGATGTACCTACATCGCATGCCCCCTGACTTGATATACAGAGAAGAACATAACATTACATCATTGGCATTTCCCAACAGAAAAGCATAACCTGTTCTGTTTGTGAGAAAGCAAGTAGCAAATCCAAAGTGAGGGATGTTGAGTGATGCACTAGAGTGTGGCTCACACATACCACTCGGGAGAGCTGACCACGCATGGTTCTTTGCAATGGCACGTTCAGCAACACCACACTGGTAACTCGACGTCTGCCACGTGGGAATATTTACACTGTGAAATTGGCAAACGCTGTATAGCAGGATGTCTCCCAAGAGACATTTGTCAACCTTTCATCTGATCACTGCTGGGCATCCTACAAGGTAACTGCCCTGTACTCTATGCGAACTGCCAGGGTTACAAAAGGCAAGTACTTTTGAGAAATGTTCCAGGGGCGCCTGGGTGGCTCAGTCAGTTAAGCGCCGACTTCGGCTCAGGTCATGATCTCACAGTTCATGGGTTCAAGTCCCGTGTCGGGCTCTGTGCTGACAGCCAGCTCAGAGCCTGGAGCCTGCTTCAGATTCTGTGTCTCCCTCTCTCTCTGGCCCTCCCCTGCTCACACTATCTCTCTCTCTCAGAAATACATAAAACATTTAAAATTAAAAAGAGAGAAAGAGAGAGAGAGAGAGAGAGAGAAATGTTCCAAAAGAAACACAACAGCCAAGCGCATGCATAACCTGATAGGTTCCCGGACAGGAAAGAAATTGTGTTCCCCGAGACATCCTTGAAATAATTTATAAAACTGGAATAGGAGCTGGAGATTATGTAAAACTTAAATGTATTTCCCATGAACGAGCATGTTTGCATAATAAGGGTATAATTATCAAAATAAGGAAATATAACATAATACAGTATTGCTAATGGGGAAAGGGGTCCAATGTATTCAGCCTGATCTCAAATGGTTTGGCAAAAATAATACTTAGAAATAGGGGCGCCTGGGTGGCTCAGTCGGTTGAGGGTCCGACCTCAACTCAGATCATAATCTCCCAGTTTGTGAGTTTGAGCACCGTATGGGGCGCTGTGCTGACAGCATGGAATCTTCTTAGGACCCTCTTGTCCCCATTTCTCTGCAACTCATGCGCTCTCTTTCTCAAAAATAAAAACATTAAATAAACAAATCAAGTTATAAAAAAAACCGAAAGAAATAGAGACAGAGTTGGGGCGCCTGGCTGACTCAGTAGGTAGAGTATGGGACTCTTGATCTCAGAATTGTCGGTTTGGGCCCCACGCTGGGTGTAAAGATTACTTAAAAGTAAAGTCTTTAAAAAAGAAAGAAAGAGGGGCGCCTGGGTGGCTCAGCTGGTTAAGCGTCCGACTTCCGCTCAGGTCATGATCTCACGGTTCGTGGGATCGGGTCCCACATCGGGCTCTGTGCTGATGGCTAGCTCAGAGCCTGGAGCCTGCTTCAGATTCTGTATCTCCCTCTCTCTCTGACCCTCTCCTGCTCACACTGCTTCTCTCTCTCTCTCTCTCAGAAATAAATAAAAATATTTAAAAATTTTTTAAAAAAAGAAAGAAAAAGAAACAGAGGCATAGAAAATGATAAAAAACAATGTGGCAAGTGGTTTCTAGTTCATGCGTGAAGATAAAGGTATACAGAAATCTTTATCCTCTCCCTGGACCCTATCTTAAATTTGTTACATACTCTTTTCACTTTTAATTTTGAGAAAAGTTCAGCCTTGCGATGGAACCCATTAAAGCTTGCCAATCTTCAACAAAAGACAGGGTAAAGCAGTAAAGTCACATTTTACACCATTGAAAAAGAGAATCACTTAAAATGTTAACCTCCAAGGCTGCCACAGGAGGGAGAATATTTAAATTGTCACAAACATTTTGGAAAGCCCTCCAGCAATATCTCAAAAGCTGCCTAAAGAGTCACAGCCTTTTGACCAAGTAGTCCGTCTTCTCAAATCTGAGACTGCTCTGTAGTGTGAAAATGACAAACCAGCACATTCGTCCTACAGAAATACAATGGGGTAAAACATGTCACAGAAGCCCATGAAAACTACACTTATTAAAACTAGGTACCAACATGAAACATTATTTTTATGTGGAAAACAACAGAACATCAAATAATCTAGAACTACAGAATTATTTAGAATATATATAAGTACAAGCATTGGGGCGCCTGGGTGGCTCAGTCGGTTAAGCGTCTTGATTTCAGCTCAGGTCATATCTCAAGGTTTCGTGAGTTCCAGCCCCATGTCGGGCTCCACGCTGATGGAGCGGGTCCAGCTTGGGATTCTCTTGCTCCTTCACTCTCTACCCCTCCCCTACTCGTGCTGTCTCTGTCTCTTTCAAAATAAATAAATAAACTTAAAGAAAAAAGAAATTTTGGGAGGGGACCCAAAAATAAAAGCAGTTGCTCCATTAGAATGATGCAATTGAGGGAAAGATAATTTCTACTTAAAACATCTTTTAGGAGCGAGGCCAGGCGGACCCCGCTCGAGACCATGGCCGCGGTTCCCGAGTTGCTGCAGCAGGAGGAGGACCACAGCAAGCTGAGATCTGTATCTGTGGACCTGAATGTTGATCGCTCGCTTCAGATTGACATACCTGATGCCCTCAGTGAGAGAGATAAGGTCAAATTTACAGTGCACACCAAGACAACGCTGCCCACGTTTCAGAGCCCAGAGTTTTCTGTTACAAGGCAACATGAAGACTTTGTGTGGCTACATGACACTCTTATTGAAACTGCAGACTATGCTGGGCTTATCATTCCGCCTGCTCCAACAAAGCCTGGCTTCGATGGCCCTCGAGAAAAAATGCAGAAACTCGGAGAGGGTGAAGGGTCTATGACCAAAGAAGAATTTGCTAAGATGAAGCAAGAGCTGGAAGCTGAGTATCTTGCAGTCTTTAAGAAGACTGTGTCCTCTCATGAAGTCTTTCTACAGCGGCTCTCCTCTCACCCTGTTCTCAGTAAAGATCGCAACTTCCATGTGTTCCTGGAATATGATCAGGATCTAAGCGTTAGGCGGAAAAATACCAAAGAGATGTTTGGTGGCTTTTTCAAAAGTGTAGTGAAAAGTGCTGATGGAGTCCTTTTTTCTGGAGTTAAAGAGGTAGATGACTTCTTTGAGCAGGAGAAGAATTTCCTCGTTAACTATTACAATAGGATCAAGGATTCATGTGCAAAAGCTGACAAAATGACCCGATCTCATAAAAATGTTGCAGATGACTATATCCACACTGCAGCCTGCCTACATAGCCTGGCTTTAGAAGAGCCCACAGTCATCAAAAAGTACCTACTGAAGGTTGCTGAACTATTTGAAAAACTTAGGAAAGTAGAGAGTCGAGTCTCCTCAGATGAAGATTTAAAGCTGACAGAGCTTCTCCGATACTACATGCTCAACATAGAGGCTGCTAAGGATCTCTTATACAGACGCACCAAAGCTCTCACCGACTATGAGAACTCCAACAAAGCATTGGATAAGGCCCGGCTGAAAAGCAAAGATGTCAAGTTGGCTGAGGCACACCAGCAAGAATGCTGCCAGAAATTTGAACAGCTTTCTGAGTCTGCAAAAGAAGAACTAATCAATTTCAAAGGAAAGAGAGTGGCAGCGTTTAGAAAGAATCTTATTGAAATGTCTGAACTGGAAATAAAGCATGCCAGGAACAATGTCTCCCTCCTGCAGAGCTGCATTGACTTGTTTAAAAACAACTGATCTGCCTTTTCTCTGAATGAAGGACACGAATGTGAAAGAAAGCCAGCGTCACTTGCACTTAAATCATTACCACAGAAGATTTATTACCTTTGACTTTAGTTTAAAATTATGTGAATAAATATTTTGATTTCTAAAAATCTTAACACTTAACCATGTTGGTTTAAAAATATTTCTATTGCATGCTACTTGTACATAACTAATCTTTCCTTATGCATTTAATACCTCAAAGTGGGCAGAATCTAAATGCTGGGTTCTCCTATAATTTGTCTTTACTTCTTAAAGAGTGCAGGAAACATGTATGTGCCTTCTGGAAACAAGTGTAAGCAGTTGCCTGACACATGTTAATCTGTTTCATGTGCCCATGTCCCTACAAGCAATTTAGAGTAGGTGCCACTTACAGCAAGTAGGTCAGCTGCTTGTTACAGGTAACAGACATTCCATTCATTAAGGTGATTTTTTTTTTCCCCTCACGCTCCTGGTTCTTCAGTCGCCTTAAGGAATCGCGCTGTTAACAAGAACAAGAAGATCTCATTTGTCTTTATACACCCTTTGCAGCTCCAATTTTTGGTAGTTGGGATATGAATATTTGAGGGGAGAGAAGTATCTTAAGGGTATAAATAACAAATAATCTGGCCTATTTTAGAAGATGGCCAGTCTACATGAAGAAAGATGTGAACCCCTTCCCTGACCGTAGGGTGTGTGTGTGTGTGTGTGTGTGTGTGCATGTGTGTTTGGACTTTTTATAAAATGTATAATAAAATAATAAATCATGTTATTAAAAAAAAAAAAAACATCTTTTAGGGGCTCCTGGGTGGCTCAGTTGGCTAAGCGTCCAACTTCAGCTCAGGTCATGATCTCACAGTTCGTGGGTTCGAGCCCCACGTCGGGCTCTGTGCTGGCAGCTCAGAGCCTGGAGCCTGCCTTCTGATTCTTTATCTCCCTCTCTCTCTGACCCTCTGTTGCTCACACTGTCTCTATCCCTCTCTCAAAAATAAATAAAACATTAAAAAATTTTTTAAAAATATCTTTCAACTTGTGGCTTACAGTTAAATGCTTCTAAATATTCTAACTTTCAACTTGTGCTTTACGGTTATAAATATTATGACACTTAACTGTGAGAGTTAAGTTCAGGGTGGGATTTGAACTCACAACACTGACCCCACCACACCATCTTCCCATGCCCTAAAGCTGCATTGGAAAACAGGAAGTGCAGATCTTTTGGGACCCTTTGATGGACTTTTCCTCTCTCCCTTCTTCTCTCTCTCTCTCTGGCACCCTTCTTCCACCTGCCCCTCATCTCAGATGCACGCTCAGGGTTCTCAAAAAGCTAAGGAAAGCATCTACCACATGCAGCTGTTCCCCACTCGACATGAAAAGTCACGTTTCCACTCCTAAGAGGATTCAAATTTTCCAAATAATCAGAAAGTGTTAACAGAACACAGCCCAGGACGCAGGCTCATGCGAGATGCTGTAGGCTACAAAATACAATTCCAAGGAAAAGAACACGCAATAAAGTCATGTCTCATGGTAAATTTCAAAGACCCCTGGTGAGGCGGGGGAGGGGCGGGGGAGGGACTTCCCTAGAGCCCATGCAGTGACGTCACAGGAGCAAGCCAGCCTCACCTGGCCCTCTGGTTCCGAGGCAGTGTGTCTCACGCACACTACACACACGTACTACTGTCTTCCTCCACTCCCCTGTCAGCTCAGGCACCAGCACACTGGCGATCATTCTTCATTCCGAGTTTTTCTTTCTAACAGTCACTTGCTTGTAAATTTCCCTCACGGCCTCCCTGAAATCTGCCGCAACATTCCTGATAAATTCCTCATGCCCTTACCTCCCATCATCCATAATATCATCTTCTTTTCTAGGAATTCTCCTGATGCTCAGCTCCAAAGACTCCAGCCAGTGTTTTCTCGCTGTTCGTCTTCTTAACCATGCAGTGGAGAAAAAAAAATATTTTCAGCTCTCCAGCTAATTGGATCATCTTCGTGCATTTTGCAGAAAGGGTGCAAAATGGTCAAGCTTACTTTCAAGAAGTCTTTAAGGCATCTCTTCGTCTGTTTTTCTAAACTCCATTTCCCTGCTCGCTCGCTCTCATTAGCTCTCATTTCTTCCCCTGCAAAGCTGAAGAGCGAGGGTCGGGGAGAGAGGATGTGGGACAGGCTGTTTTGACAAGTGCAATTGCAAAGGAGACGTTCGTTGTAGCCATAAACGAGCTGTTTTGGAAGCTTTTCCTCTGAAATCATTTTCGTAACATAGAGAACACTTAATGCAATCATACAGCTCCTAGTAAATGTGTAACAAGTGTGGGCATAAATGCTGCTTTTGTTTTTTCCTCTGGCTACGCGTGACACGACTTTGCACAGAAGAGGAATACAGAGAGGACCGACCATCTGAGTGGAGAAGTACCCCTTCTGCCATGAGACTGGCCAGTGTGGAAGCGGGCCAAGTCTCTTCCGGTCACCGGAGAGGAGCTGACCCTGCGATGAAGCATCCCATGATCGTCCGTGCGGTCTCATTCACTCTAACCCTCTCCATTCTTCCACTGCTCGCTGCTAGTGTTGGTTGTGATTTGCGTATAATCTACATCCCGCTTGAAGACTGGAGTTCAGTCTTCAGTCCAGCTGCTGAGATTCTTGATGGCAGATGGCCCTCTGCTTTCAGGCCCCTCCTGGGGACTGCCTCGGCTAGAAAGAGTTACCTATCCAAGATCTTCCCCCCACCCATCTAGTAACTGCTCAACATACAAGTAACGAAGGCCTTCCATTCACCCCACATCTTCAGACCACTCTGAAGGACCACCCCAGCTGCAGAGCTCCGTGTAGACTGGGCAGAGACTTCGGTTGAGACTGCACTGCAAACCAACTTCTCCCTCTGCCCAGGCCTGCTTTCACCCTCTCCCTGCGTATAATAAATATCCTGCGTGCTAATGTCTCTTTTATCTTGATTCCCAGGGAATTCAACCTGCCATAAAGAGATTGCATACATGGAATTAAGCTACAAAAGACTTGGCTAGTCTGCCGAGTAAAAAGGGGAAGGTGGTATTTGTTCCCTAGAGGTCCGGAAGAAGTTTCTCTTGCTCTGGTGGATTCCAAACACTACGCTGACTAGTCTAGGGAAGATATCCTCTACGCAACAACTGATGAAATGAGTCAACACCCAATAAATGGTGACAAATGGTCACATAAAGTAGGAATGTGATAGGAATCATCCTTCTCACCATCTTTCGAAATTTTCACGGTGACGCCAATATTCACAGTTGCCCTGGGAAAAGTAATGCTGCTTTGGGTTTATTGTCCTGGCAGGGGAGAAAAATTCCACGGGTTCCCACTTGGCCATGCCCTACTATAATGGCCATCAACTCTTTGGATACAGGAGTCAAAGTAGGGATTCGGCCAGATGCTGAGTATGTCTATCCCAGCGAGAATTCCAGAATTTGGGAAATAACCATAATCTCAGCCTAAAACTCTACTCGCCACCTAACTCCTGGCGACCATCTGATTGGTAAGCTACAGGAACATTTGCCAATTCCAGGATTAGGTGAGCCTCTACTGGCAATCCCTAACGAGGCTATATTTCCTGTTTCCCGATCCATGGTCCCTCTGATAAATGGCTCCAAGCTCCCTGGAGGAAAGTGGTGAGGCAAATATATACCATATGCTTAGGATGATGCCTTTCCAAGGGACCCAATACCCATTTATTCAAGGGACTCTGTTTCTGTGACCAGCTCAGGTCTGAGGACAGGGCGAGAGGGTAGGATTCTCATTATGGTAAGTCCGAGTCAGATCTCCTTGCTAGACCTAGGTGTTCCTTCCCTCTGCCAATACTATAAATCCTATCATACTTCCGGAGGTGTGGTGAGTACTTTAGGGCATCCCTCAAAAACCTACCCCAACTTCTAAGACCAAAGCACTCATTCCCCTAGTTGTTAAGTGTTGACAGCAAACGGCTCTCAGTGGAGTCCCTCTCTGAGGCTTGTCTGGGCCTGACGAAAGAACAGCCTTGCCTGAGATCATGTCCCCTTTTAGGAGCAGCCTGTCGCCAATGACTGGCCTCCACAGTGGCATAAAGCCCAGACAACACTGTTCCAAACCAGAGCCCCATGAGGGCTTAGCTATGGCCACTGTTGTGACCCCATCACAGTTCAACTCCCCCCTCGCCCGAATCTCGCTTCCTTCCCTCCATCAAGGGTGTTAATCCCAAAAGCACGCCCCAGTCAAATTTCACAGGGCACATTCTGTCTCAGGATTTGGTCCTGAGGAAGCTGACTCGTGACAAAAAACAGGTAAATGTTTTTCAGTGAGGGACAGCGAAATCAATTAGCCAGCCCCAGCAGTGTCTACAACAAAACGTCCACTGTGGATGTTGCCTATAAAGGTCACTGGACCCATTTTTATCTCCAATAGTTACACATCTCCCCTTGGCCTTTACCATTCCGGGATTCCATCGTTCCCAGTGAAATGAGGGAGCCCAGCTCAATGGCAGCCTCTCCCACCATCACTGCAAACCTGAAGAAGACAGCAGTGACAGAGTGCTCAAGTCCACACTCCCATGTATTTCTCAGTGCAGCGAGGAGGGGGTTTGTCATTTTCACCCTGCCAGTGGATAAGGCGGGAGAAGTTGGGGGAATGGGCGCACACAAGAAATTCACTCCAACATTCCAGTTTTTGAGTCGCTGAGTGCCTTCAGACTACTTCTGGCATCTCAACCTTAGAGGCCACTCTACTGTACTGTCTTAGCCAACCACTCGTTGGCTGAACCGACTGAGCCACCCAGACACCCCCACAAATTTTGTTTTTAAGCAATCTCCACACCCAACATGGGGCTCAAACTCACAACCCCTAGGTCAAGTTTCAGGTAACACATGGAACCAAATCAGTCTGGAGGGACCAGACTGTCGTGTTTCCGGATGAAGCCAGAACTATTAATAGGTAGATTTCACCAAGGTTACATTTCACCTTCTCCAGTCTAGTACCTTTAGAATTCATTCTCATATATTCTTCCCAGACTACTGCTGATACAGGTTAGCAGGAAGCTTGCCGTTTCATTCTTTAAGCTATTTCCTACCCACGCTGTCTTTGAACTTGTCCCTTGCTGAGCATACTATGACAGGACTCCACTTATGGGTTTGGATTCAATGGAAGGTGATGGCTGTGGGGTGTGTTTTTCTTTTTAATGTTTATTTTTGAGAGACAGAGAGAGAGAGAGAGATGGACAGACGATCCAAAGCAGGCTCTTCGCTGTCAGCGCAGAGCCCGACATGGACATCAAACACAGGAACCGTGAGATCATGACCTGAGCCGAAGTCGGATGCTTAAGTGACCAAGCCACCCAGGCGCCCCTTGCCGTGGATTGTTTTGTTTTGTTTTGTTTTGTTTTGTTTTGTTTTTTAAAGTTTATTTATTTTTGAGACAGAGAGAGACAGAGCATGAGCCAGGGAGGGGCAGAGAGAGAGGGAGACACAGAATCAGAAGCAGGCTCCAGGCTCTGAGCTCTCAGCACAGAGCCCGATGTGGGGCTCACACCCACAAACTGCGAGATCATGACCTGAGCCGAAGCCAGACGCTCAACCAACTGAGCCACCCAGGCGCCCCGCCATGGATTTTGATGAAACTTGGCATCCCCTGGTAAGGTAACGTCCTTCAACCAGGTTACAACCACATCAACCCCGAGAAAATGCTCCAGTGTCCCTGCCCAGGTCCGTGTTCACAACTGAGTGGTCCTCCCCGACTGCAAAATTAGATCTCACATTTCTTCTCTCCCCACGGCCGAAAAGATACTCACATATTCACATACAGGACATTTACTATGTCATGGAATTTCGCCTTAGGCTTGTCATTAGGTGCACCATCTTTTTTCATCTCTCATCATACCTAGATTTACTCAAGGTGAAAAATACGAGAGAGATAACCCGGCATTCTTTCGCATGGGAATCAGTTAAAGTTGAGCAACCGGTGGGGCGCCTGGGTGGCTTAGTCGGTTAAGTGTCCGACTTTCGCTTAGGTCATGATCTCGCGGATTGTGGGTTCGAGCCCCACGTCGGGCTCTGTGCTGACTCGCTGAGCCCAGAGCCTGAGCCTGCTCCCGCCCGTGACTCCCTCTCCTCTGGCCTCCCTGCTCACAGGCTCTCTGCTCCCTCTCTCTCTCTCTCTCTCCTAGAAATAAATAAAACGTTAAAAAAAAATTTAAAAAAAAAAAGTTGAGCAACCAGAGTACAGGGACAAATGCCAGACTGCCCACATTGACCTTGGGCTGCTTTATTCATCCATGTAAAGAGGGCTTCATTCTTAGCCCTAGCTCACGCTCCTAAGTACCTGTGTGTGTGGCCTTCTGTTTAAAAAGAAAAAAAAAAAACAAGAGCTCTCCTCTAGGACTCAAAGAGCTGATATATTAGGGGTGAATAAGAACATTACATCTTTTGTAAATGGTGATAAAGCTCCAAATCCAAGCCCTAAATCCTAGTGACTTGCCTGAGGTCACACATTTAGAAGAGCTGGATTCTAGACACAGGTTTGCCTCCACCTAACTCCCATTGTCGTCTGCCATATGGACGGAGGAGGTGCGTCATGCTGGCATTCAAAACAAAGTCAGATGGGGAAAAAAAATCCCAAGACATAGTAATAATCATCAAGGTAGAAGTTCCCATTGAGTCTGGGTTCCAAAACCAAGAATCGGGGCACCTGGTGACTCTGTCGGCTAAAGGTCCAAGTCTTGATTTCAGCTCAGGTCATGTCCTTATGGTTGTGAGATCAAGCTCCGTCTCAGACTCTGTGCTGAGCATGGACACTGCTTAAGATCCTCTCTCTCCCTCTTTCTCTGCCCCTCCCCCACTCTCTTTCTCTATCGTAAAAAATGTTTTAAAGGCCAGAATTAGGGACACCTCACTGGCTCAGTCAGTGGAGCACGGTGACACTTAACCTAGGGGTTGTGAGTTTGGGCCCCATATTGGGTGTGGAGATTAGTTAAAAATAAAATTTCTGGGGGCATCTGGGTGGCTCACTCAGTTCAGCGTCCGACTACAGCTCAGGTCACTATCTCACAGCTCATGAGCTCAAGGCCCACGTCAGGCCCTATGTTGACAGCTCAGAGCCTGAAACCCGATTCGGGTTCTGTGCCTCCCCCACTCATACTCTGTCTCTCTCTAAAAAATAAATATGCATAAGCATTAAAGAAATTTTAATACAATTTTAAGTGTTTATTTATATTTGAGAGACAGACAGAGAGACAGAGACAGACAGAGACAGAGCGTGAGCTGGGGAGGGACAGAGAGAGAGGGAGACACAGAATCCAAAGCAGGCTTCAGGCTCTGAGGCATCAGCACAGAGCCCAACACGGGGGCTTGAATTCATGAGCCGTGAGATCAAGACCTGAGCCAAAGTCGCACACACTTCATAGAATGAGTCACCCAGGCGCCCCTACAATTTTTAAAAACTAAAAGAAGAAATGAGAATTAGCACTTGGGAAGCAGCCCAAGACTTGCTCATTGAATACGGCAAGATCTGGCTCCTCATCTGAAGGTAAAACCCCAAGAACTCCGGAACCTGAGCATACGGACGCACTCAGCATTAAGTTTATGTTTGTGGTAAGCTATTTCTCTGCCACGAACACTCTCTATTTTTCTAATTAACCGACGTCATTAGATTCCACTTACAGGATTTTCAACAACGCCGAAAGCGGCGGATCTTCAACAAAGCATCCATTTCATCCCTGAAACTTGCAAGAGGGTGAGTCTGGTCCCACCCATTGTTTAAAGTTGGAAATTCATTTTTAGTTTGTGGTAGGAAAAAAAAATCCCTTAGCCCAATGCAAAACAAAATCATGTAAAAGAAGACAGAGTTCCCTCCTCCCCGATTCATTTGCAATTCTTATGTTCACTCGTATTTTAGCTGCTGATGTATGATGAAGCTGCTTATTTTCCGGAGTCAGATGTGGCATGATTATTTTTTTTCCCTTCTCTCTTCTTCAGTCTCTCCGGGGCACTTAAAATCAAACAGTCTAGCTCACCATCAGCTTAACGCTTAACATTTTCTTTGCAACGCTTGCAAGATTTTCTCAAAATTAAAATTTACTAGAACAGCAAGGCAGTGCTCACTGATTATTTTTTTCTGGCTTTCATAGGGTTAAGATATTAACAAGTACAATGCCTACAATGGTTAGATCAACGAGCTCTCATTTGTACAAAGTATAACAAAAAGCATGAGTCAAGGATGAGTAACATCTTAGAAAATCCCAACTCCTCGTTTGGATAAATCAAATCTATTTAGGCAGGGCTGACTATTACGAATAGGATGTTTACAGATGGCTTTCCTAGAAAATGTATACTTCAAGATGCTAAGAGGATCAGAGACTCAAAATCCATCAAGGAAATACATACATTACTAACTTTTCATTAGATCCCTGATGACATAGCCCACACTGTGGCCTGGTATTAAAAGCATCTTGCCAAGTAATTCGAAGTGATAGCGCTAATGCTGTTCTGTACGAAGAATTTCATAAAAGGACTCTCTGTCACTTCTTTTCAATCATTAGTGAACAGATTCCCAGCATCCCTGTGGCCCAGAAGTAGCAGAAATCCAACCTAAGTCATGCCATCTTGTCTAACCGGTAAGGAAAAGAAAAACAAACCAAAAAAAACGAAAAAAAAACGTATAGCATAGGGGTGCTCTTTACTGCAAGCTCCTGGAGTCCTAAAAGGTTATAGCAAATTAGTATTGTTTCTAAACGGAAGGATTGAGAAAGCTTGCTCGCCTAGTTAAGTAAATGAAGACAAACAGATGTATTCTAGCAAAGTGATTCCAATCTAAGCTATACACTAAAGTCAAACAGTGGTTGTACCATCAGAAAGCATTTTTAATGATATATTAGTTGATAACTTAATTAGCTCCTCCTTCAAATAGCTTGAAAAGGCGCGGGAAAGCCTGTGATCTTTTTTAAAGTAATCTCTACATCCAATGTGGGACTCAAACCTATAACCCCAAGATCAAGAGTCATATACTCTACCAACTGGGCGAGGCAGGCGCCTTGTATAGAATGTGATTGGCACATGGATTTGTCATAGAGCCAATCAGTCATTCACTTTCTCGTTTTCCGGGAAGAATGTACAAAATGTAGAATGTACAAAAGGCTTTACTATGGGGCACCTGGCTGGCTCAGTTGGAAGAGCATGTGTCTCTTCATCTCGGTTGTGAGTTCAGGCCCCATTTTGTGTATAGAGTTTGCTTAAATAAACAAAACTTTAGAAAAAAAAAATTTAGGAGAACCCGGTGGCTCAGTTGATTAAGCCTGAAACTCTTGATTTCAGCTCAGGTCATGATCTCTCGGTTTGTGGAATGAGCCCCATGTCGGGCTCTGTGCTGACAGTGCAGATCCCGCTTGAGATTTTGTCTCTGTCTCTCTCAGTCCTTCCCCTGCACACTTGCACATGGCGCTCTCTCTCTCTCTCTCTCTCTGAAAATAAATAAACAGACATTAAAAAATTGGGGCGAGGGGGCACCTGGGTGGCTCAGTCGGTTAAGCGTCCGACTTCAGCTCAGGTCATGATCTCGTGGTTCGTGGGTTCGAGCGCCGCTTCCGGCTCTGCGCTGATGGCTCAGAGCCTGGGGCCTGCTTTGGATTCTGCGTGCGTGCGTGCGTGTGTGTGTGTGTGTGTGTGTGTGTGTGTGTGTCTGCCCCTCCCCTGCTCATACTCTGTCTCTCTCTCTCAAAAGTAAAAGTAAATAAACATTTAAAAAGAATTTTTTTTTATTCTAATGGCTTTATTAAATTCCATAGAATGGCAACTTACTACTCCCATTAGTCTTTCACTTAGAGGCACCATAGAAGGGATTGGGAATATCCCAAATTTTCAATATCCCAAAATTGACATATCGTTCAGTTTTTACATCTTGCTTTTACCTTATCGTGTAAATTAGTTTTCACTAAAACCCTGGAATGAGAGCAAACACTAAGACACTGAGAAACAAAATGTCTCATTTAACGGAGAATGTAAAATACAGAGGAAATGAGCTTTGTAAAAGATAGAGGTTTCCCATCCTTTTTTTTTCTATTTTTTTGTTTGTTTCCCATAATTTCTCAAGCATTTTTTGAAGTATTCCTATTCTTAGGAAGACAAAGCATGAGGCCTTGTCGCGAACTGTCGAAGGAATGAAATAAGCCATGGCATCCTCATTCTTTTCTGTATGCTCATGAAGTTCCGGCGAAGCAATGGTCCCCTATAGGGGCCACCTCAATGACGCATCCTTATCTAAGTCATACCAGTTTGGCCCACTTCCCGGTCAGGGAGCTGGCCTACCGCTCTCCGATACACCCATCAGCCGTTGGCTACGGGGCTGCCCTTGGGAACTGGGAAGACAAACTCCCAGGTATTCTTTGCTCTCAATGTCTGTAGACAGGGCAACTCTAATAGTTCAAGCGTACTTCTATAAAGGAGGCTGTCGGTACGAATCGCTAAGGGCAAAACACACAGAGGCTGGGGTTTGGGCAAACAGCGTCCATACTCGAGACAAGGGGCTATAGCAATGACGTCACCCACTACATCTTCAACCAGCGCATTCTCCTGGCAGGTGTCACTCTTGCTGCCTGAGATCACAGCCCAAATAAACCACCAGCACTGAAGGCCCTGTGTCTAAGGCGCTGCTTTCAGGCAATACAGGTGATTATCTCCTCCTCGTGGGAGGAACAGCTTCTAGACCTTTCCCAAAACAGACTAGGTCAACATCTAGGCCTCGTTGGACCAGCAGCTTCTCTTTATACGGTTGATTTTATTTATTGCGTGCCATCTTTTCACTTTCACGTTACTACATCCAGAGGAAGCAACTGTTTTGTATAATTAGCATTACATGAGTGCTATTTCCACTGGCAGGAATCTCCCCAGTCAGAGGGAACTCAAGGTTTCCCAATCAAGCTTGGTATAATTTGCTGTATTTATTTTTGGTAATTCTACATCAGCGCCATGTAGCCCAGGAAACCGAAGCAGAAAAATGTGCCTTGCAAAAACTGGTTAATCTTCCTGATTGTAGTCCTCGGATGCAAAGCTAAGCCACCCTGCCTTTCCCCACCCAGTCCTTCCTTACCTGTTCCATTCTCAAAACGCAGGTACGGAGTTGAGATTCCGAAAATTTCTTTCTTCTTTTTTTTAATGTTTATTTATTTTTGACAGAGAGAGAACCCATGGGGGAGAGGGGCAGCAGAGAGAGTGAGTGAGCACGACACGGGACTCAACTCACAAACTGTGAGATCATGACCTGAGACAAAGTCGGATGCTTAAGTGACTGAGGACCCCCAGGCTCCCAATGCTCATTTATTCTTCAAAAAAAAAAAAAAAGACCACTTGAACAGACCAGTAACAGACTTAAGAAACTATTGCAAACATGAACGATAAAAGACATGTACTCAAATTCAACAATAACAATGAGCAGAAGATGTGAAGACGCTTCACCAAAGACATATGGATAGCAAACAGGCACAGAAAAAGATGTTCAACATCGTTAGTCATTGTAGAAATGCAAATTAAAACCACAATGAGATATACACCCTCAAGAATGGCTAAAGAGAGGGGAACTTCCAACATCAGCTCAGGTCATGATCTCTTGGTTCATGAGTTCGAGCCCCACATCTGTGCTGACAGCCCGGAGCCTGGAGCCTGCTTAGGATTCTGGGTCTCTGTCTCTCTCTCTCTGCCCCTCCTCTGCTTGTGCTCTCGCTCTCGCTCTCTCTCTTTTAAAAATAAATAAATAAACATTAAAAAGAAAAAAAACGGCTATAAAGAAATGTTAAGTATAATAACAACTGACAAAACCAAGCGTTGCTGCGGATGTGGAGCAACTAGAACTCCCATGCTGGCTCTCATCAAAGTGCCAAATCATACAGCCACTTTGTCACACCAGTTTGGCTGTTTTTCCTCCCCTCGTTGAGGGCGGCTCACTTGCAGTGATTCGCCAACACAGGAGTGTCCGACTCGGGCCACCGCTAAAGGACCATCCCAGCTCCAGAGCTACCCCCAGGACTGTCTAAATTGCTTGTTGAGACTACACTGCAGCCCAATTTCTCCCTCTGCCGAACTCCAATTCCCTCTCGCCTCCCTAAGTGTTCACACGAAGGTATTTCCTAAGCAACCTTCTGCAGACTTCCCCTCCTCTTCAAATGTGTGGCTCAGGAAACCCTATGTGAGAGATGCTTCTTATCTTCTTCACTCTTTGAAAACCCTGACGTTTCTGCCCAGCATGATGTGGGAGAATCTCTTATATGAGAAAGCCAAGGAGAAGCTGAGCTTTTAGTATATGTGCTGCCAAAGTGGGCACTGAGCCCCTTGCTTTTAATAAAGGATCTAAGCCTCTAAGCTTACAGAATGTTCCATTAGGGAGTAAAGACAGGGTACTACCCAAAGGAATTCCGAGTTAGCTTCTGCTCAGCCACGGCTCTCAGAAGTACTTATAACTTGGGGCATCTGGGTGGTTCATTGGGTTGAGCGTCTGACTTCCGCTCAGGTCTCCATCTTGTAGTTCATGAGTTCAAGCCCCACACTGGGCTCGCTGCTGTCACCCTGTCACCACAAAACCCACTTCGGATCCTCTGTCCCCCTGTCTCTGTCCCTCTCCCTCTTGAGTGCTTTCAAAAATAAACAAACATTTAAAAAAAAAAAAAAGAAGTCCCTCTAATTTAACGCCACTACAAGTGTAGACTTCCATGCCCAGACCCTTCTCCTAACCTCCTCTGTTTCTCTGTGCAACAGACTGGGTCCACCAAGGAACACCCTGTGAGCTGGATATTTGTGTGCAGGAAGTTAACAGAGAAGTGCTCTTGGGGGATATAGAGCACTGGGCAGAAGGGGCAGTACTGGGCAGAAGGGGTTGGCCTGTGATGCAGCCACAGCAAAGGGCCGCCAGAATGAGGACTCCTCCACCAGAGATATTCATGTCCTAACCCCTCTACCCTATGAATATCACCTTCAATGGCAAAAGGGGCTTTAGAAGGTTGTGATTAAGTAAGTGGTCTTCGGATGGGGCGATCAGCCCGGATGATCGAAATGGGCCCAATGGAGTCACATGGGTCCTTCTACGGAAAAGACGGAGGACGGCGGGTCAGAGTCAGAGAGTAGAATGGAAGCAGAAGGCAGAGAAGAGAGAAGATGCTACGCAGCCGGCGAGGAAGATGGAAGAAGGGGATGTGAGCCAAGGAACTCCAAGGTTTCCAGAAGCTGAAAGATGGAAGGGCGTGGCTTCTCGTCAGGAGCCGCCAGAAGGAACACAGCCTTGCCGACACCTTAATTGGGCCCCGGTGAGATCTGTTTCAGACTTCTGACCTCCGGAACTGTACACTAACAAATCTATGTTGCTTTAAGCCCTTAAATTTATGTTAATTTGTTATACTCAGTAATGGGAAACTCCCACAGAATGTCTCAGCCAATTCCAGAAGGAGCCTTAAAGCTGGGCTGACTTTCAAGGTTGCTGCAAGTTGGGCGGATGAGCTGGGCCTTTGTGCCCCCAAAACAGATCATCCACTGGATACAATTTAGCCACTCAGCCCCCCAAAGAAAGGTCTGACCTTCAGCAAGGCAGTTTTTCTTTAAGTAAACTCCACACCCAACATGGGGCTTGAACTCAAGACCCCAAGATCAAGAGTCACCTGCTCTACCAACTGAGCCCAAAAGGCAGGGTTTTAACAACCAAAGGCAATTCCCAGAAAGGCTGACAGCACTCCCAGAAGCGGAGAGAATCAGCCCTTAAAAGTCCTGGACAGATGAGGAGACAGATGGGAACAGCATACCACGGAATCCACGGTACACGCAAAATCTATGTATCATCTCCATCCTCACCTCCAGCTCTTGCAGTCCTGATATATAGTCCCAGGAAGGAAAACAAATTCAGTTAGATGTGCTATGGGCAAGCAAATTAAACTTTCTGGTCCTATCCTCACTGCAGCATTCCTGAGCTTACTGGCTATATTGGGAGGGGCGAACCCCCTTTCCCCTGGGTCTCTGAAGTCAAGAAAAGCCTCAGAGTGCTGATTTTCCCAGAAACTACTCAAGGAGCAAGATCAATACAATCATTCTGAAACATGCTAAAAGTAAGAGACTGCTTAGCTGAGGATTCTCGAGGAAAAATTAGGAATTCGTTTTGAGAAACACATTTCTAACGACTGAGTTCTTCAAAGATCTATCAAAGGATGCAATACTCATTTCATACATATTGTCAAGGTCATTGGTTGAAATACTATGAGAAACTGTTGGATTCATATTTTAAGGGAGGGAGGGGTTGGGGTGACTGGGTGTCTCGGTCAGTTGGCCTCCCAACTCTTGGTTTCAGCTCAGATAATGTATCATGGTTTGTGAGTTCAAGCCCCCACTCCCATAACGGGCTTCAACAGCAGGGAGCTTGCTCAGGATTCTCTCTCTGCCCCTCCCCTGCTAATGCTCTCTCCCTCTTCCTTTCTCTCTCTCTCTCTCCCTCTCTCTCTCTCAAAAATAAATAAATATTTAAAAAGTTAAAAAGTTCGGGGCGCCTGGGTGGCTTAGTCGGTTAAGCGTCCGACTTTCGCTTAGGTCATGATCTCGCAGGTCGTGGGTTCGAGCCCCGCGTCGGGCTCTGTGCTGACTGCCAGCTCGGAGCCTGGAGCCTGTTTCAGTCTGTGACTCCCTCTCTCTCTGACCCTCCCCTGCTCACACTGTCTCTCTCTCTCTAGAAAAAAAAAAAAATTTAAAATATAAAAACTTAAAAAGTTCAATTCTTGCTACATCAAAAACGAACTCACCTTTTCTTTACCTCCCTTAAAATATTTTTTAAGCTTTTTATTTATTTTGAGAGAGAGAGAGAGAGAGAGAAAGAGAGCAAGCGAATAGAGGAAGGGCAGAGAGACAGGTAGACAGAATCTGAAGCAGGCTCCAGGCTCTGAGCTGTCAGCACAGAGCCTGACGCGGGGCTTAAACTCAGGAACAGCGAGATCACGACCTGAATCAACGTCAGAGGCTTAACTGTGAGCCACCCAGGCATCCCAAGAGTTACAATTTTGGCCACTCTGCATTTTATCACCGTTATCCGTGAATGCTTGAGCCTGAGAACATAAAAATACAGCCCTACCCAAATCCTGCCTGGAGTGTGAAATATTTCCATTTCCCCACGTTCACACCTTCATTACACTTTGAGTTCATTCAATAGTCTTCCCCACGTGCTCTGCTCCCAGTGGCCACGCCAACCCATTCTGCACACTGTGGCCAGATGATTTCCTGTGAAGAGCCTCTTCAATTATGCCACTGCTCCTGGTCAAACCTTATTAATAGCTCCTCAAGGTCAGACGAGTTTTAAAAGCTTGTCTTTGGCCTTCAAGGGCCGCCGTATGGTAGCTCCAATACACCTTTGCAGCTTGCATGCTGGGGCCCCTCGATCCTAGGATCCAGCCAAATCGGAATGCTTCTTAAACTGTTTACTGTTCCTCCTTCAACCGGGAACGTTTTACCTGTTCTTGGTAGCGGATATCTAAACCATCCGGAAACGCAAATGTTACAAAAGGCCACCTCCAGTGCTCAGTTAAGACTCTTGTCCTAGTTGGGCATTATTTTGATTGCAGGTAATAGAACCCCGCTGGCATGGTTGAAGGAAAAAGCAGGGTTTATCTGAAACATGAGGGGGTATCTTAAAATCCAAAGTTCCAAATGGCAGCCGCGGCTCAGGAGACTTAAGAGAAAAGGGAACCCAGAAAAGCAAAAGATTGCTATGAAAAAGACGAAATCTGCTCTTAGAACATGAAAGCATGAAAAAAAAAAAAAAAAGAACATGAAAGCATGATTTATAGCGATACAAAGAAACGGACACAGTCGAAGAAAGTTCCTGAGAGAATCCCTCTGCTCCATCTTCCAGTGCAAGCATTAATTCAGCAAAAAGATGTGGAGAGTAAGGAGGCAGAAAGTGAAAGATGGGAGAGGGTTGGTTACAAATATTGAAATTATAAATGTTGATAGAAAAACATTAGTTCATAACCAAAAAAAAATCATTTCAACTTAATAGGAGCCATTGGCATGGATAGAAGATAAATAGCTTCCAAAATACCAGTGAGGATGGGGGGTAAAGATGGCAATGGGGGCATTATTTAGGAATAAAGGAATCTAGTTTGCGCATTTCCCTATTATTGCCAAAATAATAGATGGCAAGAGATCTTAGTTGTAATTTGCACTTTTGCATTACTGCTAAGGTAACTCATCTTTTCATATGTTTATTGGGTTATTCATATTTCTTCTGTAAACTGCTTGTATATATACTTTGCCTATATGTCTAGTGGGTGCTTTGTCTTTTTATTGATTTATAGCACTCTTAACATGTTATGAATATTAAAACTTTGTCTGATGGACTGGGAGGAAATGCAGTATATATTTCTTGTCTTTAAACGTTCTTATTTTTTTTCCCATAACACATTTTTCATTCTTTTCTTTAAACTTTTGGGGCGCCTGGGTGGCTCAGTCGGTTAAGTGCCCAACTTCAGCTCAGGTCATGATCTCGCAGTTGGTGAATTCAAGCCCCGCATTGGGGCCGCTGCCGTCAGCACAGAGCCTGCTTTGGATCCCCTGTCCCCCTTTCTCTGCCCCTGCCCCACTCAGACACCAACCCCTCTGAAAACTAAACATTCAAAACTAAATAAGTAAATAAAGCTCTGTGCTATAATTCCACCTCTCACAGAAATTCTGCAGACTAAGAACTTTCCAGAGCACAAGGAAGTTGCATGTGGACCTTCTTCACTGCACCTGTGCACTGATCCCACACTCTTCCCTAGGATGATGTTGCCTTGGGGGTGCTGAACGTTGCTCAAGAGCCAGGAGAGGCCAATGTTTGTCAAAATTGCCATAATGTGACCCTCTGAGATTCCTGGTACATGTTCTTGCAGGGTAGTTATGTCGGGCATCGGATGAAAGGTTTATAACCCGGCAGCAGATGAGCTATTCTGTCATTTCCAACCCTACTCAGGGCACTCAGCTGTCTCTGATAATCGTCACACTGGTGCCAACCCAGCAACTCACTTCCATTAAATTCTGAATCCTAGATGTATACATCAAGCATTACAAAAGGAGAGAGAGAGAGAGAGAGAGAGAGAGAGAGAGAATGTCTGTCTGTGTGTGTGTGTGTGTGTGTGTGTGTGTGTAAATCTGACATCGCTTCTCAGCCTTTTGGCTAAGATCAAGTGTGTATAAATCTGACAGACCAGATAATGTGATTAAAAAAGAAATTAGGGGGGTGCCCGGGTGGCTCAGTGGGTTAAGTGTCTTGTCTGACTTCGGCTCACCCTCCCTCTCTCTGCCCCCCACCACTTGTGCGTGCACGCTCTCTGAATAAATAAATAATCTTAAAAAATAAATCACAGTTCTCTTTAAAAAATAAAAGAAATTAGGGGCGCCGGGGTGGCTCAGTCGGTTAAGCCTCTGCCTCTTGATTTCAGCTCAGGTCATGATGTCACAGTAGTGGGATCGGGCCCTACATCGGGCGCCTCCCTGACAGTGCAGAGTCTGCTTGGGATTCTCTCTCTCTCCCTCAAAATAAATAAACTTTAAAAAAAAGAAAAAGAAATTAACACACAGTCAGAGTAACCCCAAAGGCCCTGGTCTCTGTGAAAAACTAACACTAACAACAACAACAATAAGAAAAACCCTGTTGTGAATCATAAATTTGCACTTAACAAATAAATAGTAAATGCCGTATCCTATGTCAGTCATGGTCCCAGCAGGAAGCAGACGGTACGTTCAGATCAGAACACAAGGAGGGACTGTTATAGTTAATATCCCCCGGGAGGCAGACGGAGGTGGAGATTACAAACAGGAAGATTATCCCCAAGTGCTCCCTCGGCAAAGAAAGGGAAGCAGAACTGGGCAGACAGAGAAGGTGAGGTACGATGCCATCCCAGCCAAGGTCTCTGGAAAGGTGTCACAACTTGACCTGAGGGGGCCAGGCCACTACCCACCCTGCACTGACCAGTCACTGGCTATCGGCCACCCATGGCATTCCCTGACGCCCGAGGGCATCATCTAGTGGAGTGAGTCCTCCCCTCCTGAAGAGGGATCTCGGCAACACAGCACAGCAACCTCAACGGAGTTTCTTAAAGAAACGACGTCCCAAAGTGCGTGCGCAGTGCATGGGAAATCATCGGATAACTTCACTCGCACCGAGAGCTATGAAGTGTTGTACATTTCGACTGAAAGACTGGATAACAGACAAATGGCCAGACGACATATAAAAATGGAACTTTCGCCCATAATTTACAGCAAGCAGTGCAGGAAAACGGCACATTACACACACTCACCGGGCCCCAGAGCCTGCGTACTGTCTATAATCAGACTTGTAAGCATAAGATTGCTCTCTCCAGCAATGATCCGGGAAGCCGAACGGTAACTCCCAGAATAATTGGCCCGAAATGGCCAAGACTTGACTGAATGACTGATGGTTTCCCTAATCTGTGTCCCTACCTCTGAGTTAGGACCAATGGCAGAAAGCCAGACACTCCCCCACACACACAACTGACCACACGAGACATCCCACTTCTGGTTAGCTACCTCTGGCTTCACCACGCCAACCATCGGGACACGCCTCAAGCCTTCCCACCTCCCTGCCAACCTCTAGGTCGCTGACAAAACACAAGTGATGGTGGCTGACCCCCTTGCTAGAGCTCTGAACGAATGACTAGCTTTTGTGCCCATGTGTGAGGTCATCTTAGCTCCACACATCAAAGCGTCCGCGGAGCTGGAGAAGATGAACACGGTGAGTGGACAATTCGCCTCGTCCGGAGGCATCTGGACCTAAACCTGGAGTTTCGGAGAGCCATCCAAGAATTTTCTGGGCATTACAAAACAAAGTATTCTGAACCATGACTACACCAACTTCCTTCTAGGACGCATCTCGGTGGACGGCAGGTCCGCACAAAAGAGCAAGTCCGAGGCTTGGTACACAAATGATTTAGGAAGGAGGATCTCCCGATACCCAGGATAGAAAACACGCTCCGATTTGAACAGTCCAGGTAACGAGCTACACTCCAAGTTCTTCCAAATATTTCACAGGAGCCGATGCCCTGAGGAAAGGTGCTTCACAAATGTTACGGATCTGATAGGAGGGGTTCCTTCGAGAGGCATGAGATTCAGGGGGAAATGAGTTCCTTTCTTTTTTTTAATTTATTTTGAGAGAGAAAAAGAGTGGAGGAGAGGCAGAGAGGGAGGGAGAGAATCTCGAGCAGGCTCCGCGGTGTCAGCATGGAGCCGGACGTGGGGCTCGAACTTGCAAACCATGAGATCATGACCTGAGCCAAAATCAAGAGTCCTTTGCTTCACAGATTGAGCCACCCAGTGGCTCCCAAATTAAGTCCCTTTTTTTTTTTAAGTTTTTTTTAATGTTTATTTGTTTTTGAGAGAGAGAGAGAGAGAGAGAGACAGAGCATAAGTTGTGGAGGGGCAGAGAGAGAGAGGGAAACACAGAATCCGAAGCTGCTCCAGGTTCCAAGCTGTCAGCACAGGGCTGGACACGGGGCTTGAACCCACAAACTGTGAGATCGTACCCCGAGCCGTAGTCGGTGGATCAACCGACTGAGCCACCCAGGTGCCCAAGTCCCTTTCTTAGGTACAAAGAGGCTACTTCCTGCGTTCTCTTCTTCCCACCCAGAATCATGGTGCCCGTGAAAACGATGGGTAGCTTTGTCCGAAACAAGGGGCCTCTCAGATCTCTCCTGGATCTTCAGCACATCCCTACTTAAGCACATAACTTTCGGGCCACACACTAGCTTATTCGCCCAAAGAAATGGCTCAGGCAGGACACTGTGTGAAATACAACAGGCCAGTGGAACAGGGAAGAAGAAGAAAAGGGGCAAAATCGTGCTATCACATAATTTAGTAGCAGTTAACTGTCACCACCTCATGCTGGGCCATGGCAAGACAAACTCATTAACCCTCATTAACACCTCAGCAGGCCTTAGTTTACCTTATTAGCTGGATTTAAAGCTTTGTCCCTCGAGAAGGAAGTCTAAATGGATCCAGCTTGAAAAAAGGGATCTCTGGGCGGCTTGGGTCACCATAGTACTGACAAACGGCACCGGAAGTATATATTCGGGGGTTGGCAGAGAAAATACTGGAAAGCGGAATAGAAGGCTAGGAAGAAAACCAGCCTAGGGGCATCTGGGTGGCTCAGTCAGTTAAGTGTCCGACTTCTGCTCAGGTCATGATCTCACAGTTCGTGGGTTCGAGACCCGCATCGGGCTCTATGCTGACAGCTCAGAGCCTGGAGCCTGCTTCGGATTCTGTGTCTCCCTCTCTCTCTGACTCTCCCCTGCTCATGCTCTATGCTCTCACGCTCTCTCGCTCTCTCACTCAGAAATAAATAAAACATTAAAAAATTTTAAAAAAAGAAAAGAAAACCAGCCTATGTCTGACTGTGACCCTTCACTTGGCTAGCTAATGAGGTGGTGGAAGTTGTTAGAACACAGGCTTATTATGATGAAATAGCAGCACCGAGGGCAGGAAGAGTGGCCACTGGAGATAAACCAACACTACGCCTTCCTAACTCCCGGCCAGGCCCTGGGCCATCAGCCCACTCTAAGCCCTATGGGTAAAAGAAAGGTCTTCAGCAAGGCCACACCTCGCTCCCCGTGGCAACTGGATTGCCCACTTTGGCTCCTGTGGGTTGTTGGTTGGAGAAGGAACTCCCATGTAAAATGGTCCCCAAAGAGGATACATGTACTTCCCCAGCTATGTGGTGAAAGACCGGCGCCCCAATCTCCCCGAGAGGAAAAGTAACATTTCGAAAAAGGCTCACTGAAGTTAATCCTAACAACCCTCTGAGTTTCCTACTCTTTACACTGAAAGGGATCAGGCTATGCCACCCCAAAACACTCCACTTTAGCAGAAAGATTATTTTTAGCCGAAAGCAATTAACAGCAGACCAAAGAAGTCTCTGCCCTCCCCCTTTCTGCCTCAAGGCAGGGCATGAATTCTGCTTTATGAAGGTATCCCCTTCCCCTCTCCCATACAAAGAAGAGAAGGACCCAGAAATGGGACCATTTTGAATCTGCATCACAAATCTTACTAAGTAACTCTTTATTATCATTAGAATCCCCTAGCTATTTACCATCTCACAATTTATAGCCCCTAGAAGCTGAAACCTTTTGTGCGGGCCAATTCTCCATAATATACTGCTCTTTGATAAAATGGCATATAAACTCTCAAGCCTCACCACCTGTAAGCTTGGGTTTTTTACATCTCAGTGAAGCTCCCTGAGCTTCATATTATGTGCACATATTATGTGCATGCATAATAAATCTTTTCTCCTGTTAATCCGTCTCTTGTCTGTTTAATTTGCAGGCCCTCGTGACTGAACATAAGAGGGAGAGGAAGAGTGTTTCCTCCCCTACAAACACTAACCCCACTTTATGGATGGGAAATTGAGTCACAGAGATATTGAGAGCAAAATAGCCAGTAGCTAGTGCCAGGATGTGGGACCAAGCTGTCTGATTCCAGTTCCCATGCTCTTCTTTTTCACCCCTATGCTCTGGCTTGAATACTCCACTGCAATGCCAGTTTGGGAAAACTGAATTATTCCATGCAGCCCAGTTTCACACAGGGCTCGTATCATATTCACACTACATGCTGAGTCTCTAAGTATTAGACTCAGACTCAGTGAGGCACAAAAATAGGCGCAAGGAGTCTGGGATGGAAGCATGGAATGTGCTATCCCCTTTGGAAGTCTCACGCTGAGTCTCGACATATTTAAATCCCTCCTCCGGATCTCCCTTTTGCGCACATAAGGCTAGGCCACCGTGTATAAAAACAAGGCATGTTGTGTAGGTTTCGAAAAAGATTCAGAAATAGAAGGACAAAGAGAAGAGATGCCTAAGGCACCGCCCACAGCTTTCCTCTACTCAGCCTGCGATTACGAAATGTGATTTCTGCCGGTCAACTGCAGGTGGCGCCAAAGCCTCATGCAATCAGCAAAGTGCTAGGCAGGGGGCGCCTGGGGGGAAAGGGTCTGACTTCTGCTTTTAACTCAGGTCATGATCTCACGGTTCGTGAGTTCGAGTTCCTCACTGGTGAGCCCCACATCTCTCTCTCTCCCTCTCTCTCTCTCTCTCTCATTCATAAATAAATTAATAAATAACCCAAAAAATGCAGTAACTTAAAATAAACAATTGGGGCATTCATTTGAAAAGTGATTACTACACCGAGAGCCTGAAATAACCTTTCCAGGCTTTGCTGAGCTCAGAATCAGGGGAGTCCGCAATAACAGACTCTGGATGCACGCATGGACCTTACTAGCAGAGATTTTTCTTTTCTTTTTTCTTTTTCTTTTCAATTTTTTTAAATGTTTATTTATTTTTCAGAGACAGAGAAAGACACAGAGTGACGGAGACACAGAATCCGAAGCAGGCTCCAGGCTCTAAGTTGTCAGCACAGAGCCCGATGCGGGGCTTCAACTCACGAACGGGGAGATCATGACCTGAGCCGAAGCCGGACGCTTAACCGACTGAGCTACCCAGGGGCCCCAGCAGAGATTTTTCGAATATCTGCACATTTCAGCATCAAGGATGGTGGCGGGGAAAGACAAAGGGAGAAGAAGGGGGTGGGGACAAACCAGAGAGGGTATGAGGAAGAGAACATAGAAGAAGTAAGGAGGGAAAAAGGGAGACAGGAGGGGGTTGGAGGAGGGTGCAGCTGTAAGGGAGCACGAAGATGGAGAGAGAGAAAGAGAAGAAAGGAAACGAAAAAGAAGGGGCGCCTGGGTGGCTCAGCTCGCGGAGCAACCGACTTCGACTCAGGTCATGATGTTGCGGTCCGTGGGTTCGAGCCCCGCATCGGGCTCTGTGCTGACAGCTCAGAGCCTAGAGCGTGATTAGGATCCTGGGTCTCCCTCTCTCTGCCCCTCCCCCCTTGTGTTCTGTCTCTCAAAAACTAGATAAAAAACATTACAAGAAGAAGAAAAAAGAACAACTGAATTTTAGGAAAAGAAAAACAGTAACACAAAGCGTTTTTTGGGTGGATTTTTTTTTTGGGGGGGATCTGTTGTTTCTTCATGTACAGACGACCGTGGGTGTCACTGCTGCAGCTGGCTGTACCCCATGGTGACTGAGCAAATTTTTTTCTTGTAGGAAGAAAAGCAAGCAGAATAACTTAGACAAGGCTAGGAAAAGAAAAAACACGGACAGGAAAAGCAAGGTTGAAGAAGAAGACAAGAGAAAGAGGTTTTTAATGCATAACATTTCTAAAGCTGCCTAGAAGCAATCCATACTTGACAGCAGGTAGATTTCATTTGAGAGAGAGAGGAGGGGAAAGGCGTCAGTCATCAAATGCTGGTTACCATTTTGGCTCCCACGTGGCACTGAACCGAAAGTAGAAAACAGTGCGATTGAACAAACTCAAATAAAGGTGGGAATGTTCTAGGGGTTTCTCTCAGTGCTGCAACGCAGGCCTGACAGAGGCGGGGGCACCGGAGCAGGGACTGAGCACTGCACAAAATAGACACCCAGATGCTGCAGTTAATTGCCCTTCAGAGTATTCTACCAGGTACCGTTTGGTTCGGTATTTTTCTTTGGAAAGCGGTATACTTACCTAATTTTTGCGAAAAATAGTATTTTGGCAGGGAATCACAAAAATGAGGCAGATCAATGAAGTTTAGAGCCTTGTTATTAAAACTGAGTTGTCGGGGGATGGGGGGGCACCTGGGTGGCTCAGTCGGTTAAGCCTCTGACTTCAGCTCAGGTCATGATCTCGCGGTTCCTGGGTTCGAGCCCCGAGTCAGGCTGTGTGCTGACAGCTGGGACCTGGAGACTGCTCTGGATCCTATGCCTCCCTCTCTCTCTCTCTCTGCCCCTCACCGGCTCCCACTCTCTTTCTCTCAAAAATAAATACACTTTACCAAAAAAAAAAAAAAGAGGTGTGGTGACCAGCAGCCCCAGCAGCATCTGGGAGGCAATCAGAAAAGCAGAATTTGGACCCAGCCTCCAAATCTGCAGTCCCCAGGGGACCCGAGTGCAGATAAAAGTTTGAGTAGCCCTGGCAGAAGCAACAATGATCTGCTAACACTTCAAGTATCTGTTTATCTGCAGTCATGTTCTGCTAGAAATCCTGAGTGTCTACCTGGATACCCCCTTGTAACTGATCTGGGCAACCTCCACCACCCACCGCCCCATCACACAGTTCAGGCAGACCTTCCTTAATGGATTCATCAGTCGTGGGCACTTGAAACATTGTCCTGAATTGTGAAACTGAGTCTAACTCAGCAGTAATGGAGCAGGGGGAGGGGGGGGTGTGAACAGAAATGCACTATGAGGTCAGGTGCTTTACGAAGCAAACGTTGTGCACGGGTATGTGTGTCCGTGCACAGGTGGGTCTCCCAAGCTGTGGGAAGGGTCAAAACCATCCGGAGAACTTGGTGAAACTCACTGCTGAGTCTGAGTCAGTGGGTGGGGCATGGAGCCTGAGAATTTGCATTTCTACCTTATTCTAAATGCTGATGCTGCTGGTCCAGGGATCACACTTTGAGAACCACCAAGTCTCTGTCCACCCCTCCCTGCCACCACTTTCAACATCATATAAAGACACTATTTTCTATCCTTTCCCTCTCTGAAACCTGAGAGGGATAGTAGCCTGATGTGGTACCAGATACTAGTTGCTACCTTGTTAGTACTTAAAAGACCAGGAGTTTTATAAATATTTTTGAGGGCACTCTTAAGAATCCTCTGGGGCGCCTTGGTGGCTTAGTCGGTTAAGCGTACGACTTTCACTTAGGTCATGATCTCGCGGTTCGTGGGTTCGAGCCCCGCGTCGGGCTCTGTGCTGACTGCCAGCTCAGAGCCTGGAGCCTGTTTCAGTCTGTGACTCCTCTCTCTGACCCTCCCCTGCTCACGCTGTCTCTCTCTCTCTCTCTCTCTCTCTCTCCTAGAAATAAATAAAAATATTTAAAAAAAAAAAAAAGAATCCTCTTAAGGGGCACCTGGGTGGCACGATGATCAGATAAGCGTCTGACTGTTGGTTTCAGCACAGGTCATGATCACAAGGTCACGAGATCCAGCCTCATATCAGGTGCCAAGCTGAGCATGGAGCCTCCGTAAGATTCTCTCTCTCTCCCTCTCTCTCTGCCCTTCCCGTGTTTGTTCTCGAACGTTGCACACTCTCTCTCGCTCTCTCACTCTCAAAAAAATGGTCAAGAACCACTACAGAAACAGAACGATCAGGTGCTGGAATAGCTTTACGTTCGCCTTATACAGAGTCATGCTTCTCAAGAGTGACACCCAAATGTGTGACCACAGCCCATTCAGTCTTGCCTCCTGGAAAGAACCTCCTCTTATTTCAACCTTCTACTATCAACACCATACCCTTTCTCCTCTATTCTACCAACTCTTCTAGAACTGTCGACAGCGTCACCTCAGTACTTGTCTTCAACCATGCCAATCCAACAGGACTCCTGACGGACTATGTTGCATCTATGTCCTGCGTCTTCCCCAGCGTTTCCCGGCCTCACTTCCCTCCCCAGGTCTCAGACTCTGCTAGAAACCTTACTAGAGAGCTACAGCCTTACCACACAAGGGATTGCTACCTGGCCTCCTAGGAAGCCATCTTGCGTTTACGTATTTGCATCTTTGCTGGCCTGAGCCTTGCTAAGGTCTGCCTTGCAGTTACCCCTGCCTGCCTGCTCATGGTCCGATTTCGGTATGAGTTCCCACTTTCTTTCTGAGTTATTTTTGGGTAGCGACCTCCCGGATACACCATCACCTCCCTCTGCCCTGACAACTTCAATCGCAGACAGTGATTTGCCATCAGGGTTTTATTCATTTAGACCAACAGGCGTCTCAGTATCCATTATTGGGCCCTTTGTACAAGATGTCTCCAGTACGTTATTTATATGCTCTGGGCCCTATTCTCATTTCAACCAGAGCTACGGTGGACAGTTCTATGCAAAGACCTACTTCTGCCCTTATCTCACCTCAAGCCACACCTCTTCTTTTAACTCTTTGCTATAGGACCTTCTCCAGGTTATTAGCCGTTTGCTCTACCTGCACGTACGTGGGACCCAAAGGGGTGGAAAAGTAATGTCCCCAGGGGCAACTGTCAAAGAATAGGGGGAATGGAGTGATGGATACACAGATAAAATTCCTAGTCTCCCATCAGTTCGTTTACACTTTTTTTTTTCATATTTTTTGTTTATTTATTTTGAGAGAGAGCTAGAGAGAGTGCACATGAGCCAGGGAGAGACAGAGAGAGAGGGAGAGGGAGAATCCCAAGGAGACGCCACAATGAGCATGGAGTCCAATGTGGGGCTCGATCTCACGACTGGGAGATCGTGACCTCAGCTAAAATCAAGAGTCAGATGCTTAACCAAGCAAGCCGCCAGGGCGTCCTACTCTCCTTACATTTGTTATGAGGCTCATGGAATGAAGACGCTCTCCCTCTGTAGCAATGACCTACATTGTGTACACTTACATTGTGCTTTCTCCCTTCCCCATCTCACTTTCCCACTTCTCCACTTTTACCTCATGAAAACAATCCTCAAATAAACAACCTGCACTTGACTCTCTGTCTCAGTTTGGGTTCCCCCCAACGAGGAGTCTATAATAGTCCTATAGTCTCTTTCACACTTTCGTCTAAAATTACTCTCCAAGGACACCTAAATTACTCTTTACTGGCTCAGTCAGTAAAGCATCTGACTCTTGATCTCAGGGTCTTGCGTTCAAGCCCCATGTTGGGTGTAGAGATAGATAACTAAATGATAGGTAGATGATAGATAGATAGATAGATATAGATAGAGAGAGAGAGATACATAAATAGATACACAGATACATAGATAGATAGATAGAGAGATAGAGAGATGATAGAGAGATAGATAGATAGATAGGTAGAAAGTAAATATAAACTCTCCGGAAAATATCAAATAATATATAACATTGAAGAGGGAAAAAAAGGGAGTCTAGAGACTCTTGAAATACAGGTAATAAAGGCAATATTAAAATAGGGACGTGGTGGGGCGCCTGGGGGGCTCAGTTGGTCAAGCGCCCAACTCTCGATCAAAGGCTCAGGGAGAGATCTCATGGTCTGAGAGTTTGAGCCCCATGTCGGGAGTTTGCGCCCCTTGTTAACAGTGCAAAGCCTACGTGGCATCCTGTCTCTCCCTCTCTCTGCTCTTTGCCTGCTCTCTCTCTCGCTCTCTCTAAATAAACTTTAAAAAATAAAAATATGAAATAAAAAAGAGAGGTGGTGATATTAGGCACAACCGGGAATTGTGTCCACAGACACAAACTCCAAAGCCAAAGTTATCAATATCCTTTGACCGTGAAGGACCAATCCTCAAGCACATCACATACACAAACTTAGAGCTCCTAGTAGAAAGGGTTGGGGGGGAAGGGGTGCCACCAAGGCATTCAGCATCATAGTCTTTAAATTATAATGCGGGGCGCCTGGGTGGCTTAGTCGGTTAAGCGTCCGACTTCAGCTCAGGTCATGATCTCACGGTTCGTGGGTTCGAGCTCCACGTCGGGCTCTGTGCTGACAGCTCAGAGCCTGGAGCCTGTTTCAGAGTCTGTGACTCCCTACCTCTCTGACCCTCCCCTGCTCACGCTCTCGCTCTCTCTCTCTCTCTCTCTCTCTCTCTCCTAGAAATAAATAAAAACATTTTTAAAAAATTTTAAAAAATAAAATAAAATAAATTATAATGTGATGGTGCCTCTGGAATGGTACAATATAGAGACTCTAACGTGGAAAAGTAATTTGTTTAGGATCCATTAGTCTAGTGGTAAAAAAACGACTGTTGACCTTTTGGGGGAAACACAAGTTAAAGAAGAACAGAGAGTCAGAAAGAGAATATATATGTGTTTGGAAAGGGATGAAGTGAGTGTTAAAAAGCAATTGACAGATTAATTGATCCTTAGTGCCTTCTGCCAGGAACTGTAAGAACCCAGATTGGTGACACGCAGAAAACAGGATACAGACTCACCATTAGCAGCTGCTGCCCATATCCTCTCATATTCACTCTGGTGGTTTGAAACTACAAAAGTCATCAAGGCTTCCTCTTTGCTGTCTCTCAGATCAATCAGTCTGAAGAAGTCGTCGCATGGACGTGAAGATACTCAAGCAGCCCTGAGGAGGGAGCCTCCTGGCAAGGAAGTGAGCGCCCCTGTCAGCCACAGTGCAAGTCCGCCATCTTGCGAGCAGGGCCTCCAGCCTCAGTGAGGCCTTCAGCTGACTGGAGCCTGGCCGCCATCTTGAATCCAATTTCATGAGAAAACCTGAGCCAGAAATACCCACTGAAGCTATTTCCTAACTCACAGACACAGGGGCTTGGAAATAATAAACATTTAATACCTGAAGCCACAAAAAACTCATAGAACAAGACGGAGGAACAAAGATCCTTGACATGGGTCTTGGTAATGATTTTTGGAATAGGATACTTAAAGCACAAATAATAAAAAACAGATCAGCAAGATGACATCACACTAAAATCAGCTTTTGCACAGCAAAATAAATAAATAAATAAAATTTTTAAAAAACAGAATGAGAAAGCAACCTATAGAAAGGGAGAAAATATCTGCAAATCGTATCTGATAAGGGATTAATAAACTATATTAAAAACTTCTCAACTAGATAGCCAAAAACGCAAATAATCAATTTTATAATGGGCAAAGGATCTCAACAGACATTTTTCTAAAGAAGGTGTCTATATACATACACAAGTGGACCACAGGTACGTGTAAAGTGCTACAACATCTCTAATCACGAGGGAATAAATCGAAATCACCTTGAAATATCAACTCACACCTGCCAGAATGGCTATGATCAAAAAGGAGAGAAATAATAAGTGTTGGCAAGGATTGGGAGAAAATAACTTTGTGTGCCATTGATGGGAACAAATTGGTAGAGACTATGGAAAATTGCATTGAAATTCCTGAAAAATTAAAAATAGAACTACCAGTGGTGCCTGGGGGCATCAGTCAATTGAGCATCCAACTCTTGATTTTGGCTCAGGTCATGATCTCATGATTCATGGGATCGAGCCCTGCGTTGGGCTCTGCACTGAGGGCGAGGAGCCTACTTGGGACTCTTTCCCTCCCTCTCTCTATGCCCCTACTCTGCCCATGTGCACTCTCTCTCTGAAAACATACAAACATTTTTATAAAAATAAAACTACCACATGATCCAGAATTTCTACCTGTGGGGATATATCCAAAGGAAACAAAAGCACTCTATCGAAGAGGTAGCTATACTACTATGTTAACTGTGGCATTATTTACAACAGCCAAGATATGGCCGGGGCGCCTGAGTGGCTCAGTTGGCTGAGCATCCGACTTCGGCTCAGGTCATGATCTCATGGTTCATGGGTTCGAGCCCCATGCTGGGCTCTGCACTGGAAACTCAGGACCTAGACCCTGATTCAGATTCTGTGTCTCCCTCTCTCTCTGCTCCTCCCCTGTTCATGCTCTGTCTCTCAAAAATAAATAACCATTAAAAAATGCAAAAGGTACACTTCCAGGTACAAGATAAATAACATTCTAGAAGATGCGGAGTACAACATGATGACTATAGTTAACTTGGCTGTGGTATGATGGATTTCAAAGTTGCTAAGAGGGAAAATCCTAAAAGTTCTCATCACAAGGTCAAAAAATCTTTTCCCTTTTCTTCATACCCACAGGAGCTGATGGATGTTAAGTAAACCTCTCGTGGTAATCATTTCATTGTATATGTAGGTCAAGTCCTTATACAGCACACTTTAGACTTCTACAGTTCCATATGTCAATAACATCTCAGTCAAACGGAAAGGAAAAAACACTGATTGATAAACAGGCATTTATTAGACTGCTTGTCACCCCAACGACTTCCAAAAGAAAAAAGTGCTAACTCTGTGCCGGAGGTCGTTCTCTGGCTACTGAGACCCACCCAACCCAGCATGTACAGGGAGGCCAGAAGTAACAGGGAGTCAACATCCTTTAGTGACTGGCAGTTTGATGAGTAAACTCCAGCCTCCTTGCCCTAAACGTAGGACACCCTCTTCCAGAGGTTCTGTGTAGAATGGAGCCCCTAGTTGTTCACAGGTAAGTAGCCTGTGCGTTAACACACATTTTAGTGATGGTGTTGGGAAAGCTGTACAGACACATGCAAGAGAATGAAACGGGACCACTTTATTCCACCTTACACAAAAATAAACTCAAACTGGGAGACCTGAAACCATAAACATCCTAGAAGAGAACACAGGCAGTAATTTCTCGGACATCAGCCATAGCAACATTTTTCTAAATACGTCTCCCGAGGCAAGGGAAATAAAATCAAAAATAGACCATTGGGACTACATCAAAATAAAACGCTTCAGGCTGCCTGGGTAGCTCAGTTGGTTGAGCGTCCAACTCTTGATTTCGGCTCAGGTCATGATCCCAGGGTCAGGATCCATAACGAACATGCAGCCTGCATGGGATTCTCTCTAACCCTCTGCCCCCCTCCCTCACTCACACTCTCTCCCTCTCTAAAGTAAAATAAAAATGAATTTATTTTTTAAAAAGTTTTGGGGGCGCCTAGGTGGCTCAGTCGGTTAAGCGTTCAACTTCAGCTCAGGTCATGATCTCACGGTTCGTGGGTTCGAGCCCCGTGTCAGGCTCTGTGCTGACAGCTCAGAGCCTGAAGCCTGTTTCAGATTCTGTGTCTCCCTCTCTCTGTGACCCTCCCCTGCTCATGCTGTCTCTCTCTCCCTCCCTCTCCCTCTCTCTCTCCCTCAGAAATAAGCAGAACATTAAAAAAAATTTTTTTAAACAAGAAAAAATAAATAAATAAAAAAGCTTCTGCACAGTGAAAGAAACAATCAACAAAACTAAAAGGTAATTCACTGAACGGGAGCAGATATTTGCAAAGGCCATCCCTGATAAAGGGTTAGTATCCAAAATGTATAAAGAACTGACAGAACTCAACACCTGCAAATTACCCAACTAAAAAATGGGGAACATTTCTCTAAAGACAACATGCAAATGACCAACAGATACATGTAAAGATGCTAACCATCACTCAACATCAGGAGAATGCAAATCAAAACTACCATGAGATACCACCTCATGCCTGTCAGAATGGCTAAAATCAAAGAAACAAGAAACAAGTGTTCTTGAGGATGTGGAGAAAAAGGAACGCTCGTGTGCTGTTGGTGGGAATGTAAACTAGTGTAGGCCACTGTGGAAGATGGTACGGAGGTTCCTCAGTTAAAAATAAAACCAGCCTACAATCCAGTAATTGCGGTACTGGGCATTTACCAAAAAAATACAAAAACACTAATTCAAAGGGATACATGCACCCCTATATTTATCGCAGCATAATTTATAATACTTAAATTATGGTAGCACCCAAAGTGTCCATTGATAGATGAATAGATAAAGAAGATGTGGTATATATACAATTGAATATTATTCAGCCAGAAAAAAGGAATGAAATCTTGCACCAAATTTGCAATAGCATGGATGGATCTAGAGAGTATAATGCTAAGTGAAATAAGCCAGTCAGAGAAAGACAGATACCGTATGATTTCACTCATATGTGGAATTGAAGAAACAAATGAACAAAGAAAAAAACAAGAGAGACAAACCACACACACACACACACACACACACACACACACACACACACACACGACTCTTAACTATAGAGAACTAACGGTTAGCAGAGGGGAGGTAAGTGGGGGAAGAAGTGAAATAAGTGAAGGAGATTAAGAGTACACTTATCTCGGGGCACCTGGGTGGCTCGGTTGCTTAAGCGTCTGAGTCCTGCTCAGGTCATGATCTCATGGCTCATGAGTTCGAGTCCCGCACATATTAACCTCGTCCTTTCTATTAATTTCTATAAAATTGTGGGAGAAAACTATGTGTAGAAAGAAATTAAGGGAGGCGCCTGGGTGGCTTAGTCAGTTAAGTGTCCGACTTTCGTTTGGGTCATGATCTCGCGGTTCGTGGGTTCGAGCCCCGCGTCGGGCTCTGTGCTGACTGCCAGCTCAGAGCCTGGAGCCTGTTTCAGAGTCTGCCACTCCCTCTCTCTCTGACTCTCCCCTGCTCACGCTGTCTCTCTCTCTCTCTCCTAGAAATAAATAAAACATTTTTTAAAAATTTAAAAAAAAAAGAAATTAAGGGAAATGTTTTTTGGCTTTTTTTTAAGACAAAAGGACTGTCTTACTCCCAATCCACTGTACCCCTCACCACCATAAAGTCTACAGCTCATTGCTAAAGGTTGGGATGGGTAAACCAAGAGTTGACGACACACAGACTATGTCTGCTTCATCTTCAATCTGGTCTCTTGGAGATCTCTCTCTTCTCTCTTGACTGACCTTGAAGGAAGTGGCTTTGGGTAAACCACCCTCTTAATCAACTGCTCCCACCCTCCCTCATTCTATCTGATTTGGGTGGAGGTTGCCCTTAACAAGATTTTTTTTTTCTTGTAAAGTAAAACCCTATGCCCAACAAGGGGCTCGAACTCAAGACCCTGTGATCGAGTCACATGCTCCCCTGACTAAGCCAGCTAGGTGCCCCAACAAGATCTTCCGAATTAGAATGAAGGACGGACAATTCACCGGCACTTCCAGGATTCACGTAACTTACACAGTCTCAGCTTCACCGACAGAGAAACAGGAGACTTGATTTTTCCCCTTGGGGAACTTGATAGCCTAAGAGAATAAAACTGCAACAAAGAGGCAGAGGAGGAAGGTGAAGACGGAGGGTCCTGGGGTATTTCAACCCCTGACCAATTATTTCTGAATCCATGATGATCTCTGGCCTCTGTCCAGACTGCTTACCTAAGCCAATAAATTCCTCTTTTGCCTTATCTAATTTTTGGTTGCAAGTAAAAGAAAACCAACATGCGAATACTGATTAAAATATCTTCTTTTAATAATCCCCAAATCATCAGGCATTTCTCTTCTTGAATTTTGAGCGCCCAAACTGGTCTTAATCAGGCTAATTGGATTTAATTTAAAGGTCAGCTTTCGGGGCCCCTGGGTGGCTCAGTCGGTTAAGCATACAATCCTGATTTGGGCTCAGGTCGGGATCTCACGGTTTGTGAGTTGGAGCCCTGCATCGGGCTCTGCGCTGACAGCACGGAGCCTGCTATTCAGCCTCTCTCTCTCTGTCTCCTCGACTTATGCACGTTCTCTCTCTCTCAAAATAAATAAAATAAATGTATAAAACATAAAAAAATAAAATAAAGTTTAGCTTTCACCTAAAACATGAAAAAGAGGAGAGGCACCTGGCTAGCCCAGTCAGGGAGAACATCTGACTCTTCAACTCAAGGTCATGAGTTCAAGCCCTGCATTAAGCCTATTTACCAAAAAAAAAAAAAAAAAAAAAAAAAAAAAAAAAAAACAAAAGATGACTCGCTAAATATGTGTCAGGCGTTTCACAAAACAATTTTTTTTTTAATTTCAATTTTTATTTATTTTTGAGAGAGAGGGAGACACAGAATCCAAATCAGGCTCCAGGCTCTGAGCTGTCAGCACAGAGCCCAAGGAGGGGCTTGAACTCATGACCTGAGCCCAAGTCAGAGACTTAACCGACTGAGCGACCCAGGCGCCCCTACAAAGCAAATTCTTTTAAGTGAAACTTAACCCTGACAACTTTTTTTTTTTAATGTTTTTTATTTATTTCTAGGAGAGAGAGAGAGAGACAGCGTGAGCAAGGGAGGGTCAGAGAGAGAGGGAGTCACAGACTCTGAAACAGGCTCCAGGTTCTGAGCTGGCAGTCAGCACAGAGCCCGATGCGGGGCTCGAACCCACGAACCGCAAGATCATGACCTGAGTGAAAGTCGGATGCTTAACCGACTAAGCCACCCGGGCGCCCCCCCTGACAACTTTTTTTTTAAATAAATTTTTGTTTATTTATTTTGAGAGAGAGGGTGCAGGGGAAGTGCAGGGCAGGGGAGGGATCTCAGGCAGGCTCCATGCTATCAGCTCAGAGCCCAACATGGGGCTCGAACCCACAAACCTTGAGATCATGACCTGAGCCGAAACCAAGAGTTGGATGCTCAACCAACTGAGCCACCCAGGCGCCCCATGACAATTACCTTTCATTGTAGATGTTCCCATTTCACAGATGAGGAAACCAAGGCTCAGAGAAGTTGAGAAAAGACTTGCAGCTTATTCCCGACTAGTAGAGGTAGAGCCACAAATGATCCCGAAGCACTCACGAAGCCTCCCGTCAAGTGTCATTCATCTCAATCCCTAACCATTAGGACTCTGCCATCCTACTTAACCCACCCCCCGCCATTATTTTTGCACTGATATACTCCCTAAGGGTAACCCCAAAACGAATCCATGTTGCACTTACAAAAAGATGATGCTCTACGTAATGAGCATGGAGGTACACCGTTCCGCTCTCCCTTCCCGAAGGCCCTTGTCATTGAGCTGCACAAACCACTGTTAGCTGCCCGTTTCCTTCTTTTGAGCCAAGGCTGCCGACTTAGCATGGCGGGGTAACTAGAGCCTCAACCTTTCTGTCCACTGGGACAGTGGGACTCTTCCAATGAGCTACCTTGGCTCTGGGGCTCCCCACTGGGTTGTCTGAGACCTGCTCACACATGCATCTGGGTCTGAAGCAGTTCTGCCTCATCCTGCTTCTCAGCCCCCTTCCTCAGGATCACTGTCTGAAGACTTTGCCTGTGTACTCCCGCTTCCCCTGGCTTACTTTCTGCGGGTATTTGTCCCTCAAATACACTACTCACATTTCTTTTAAGTTTATTTATTTTGAGAGTGTGTGTGCACAAGAGCAGGGGAGGGGCAGACAGAGGGAGAGAGAGAGAACCCTGCGCAGGCTCCACACTGCCAGCAACAGAGCCCAACGCGGGGCTCGAACTCACGAACCACGAGACCAAGAGTCGGACGCTCGGCCACCCAGACACCCCGACCGTTTGCGTGTTTAACTCCACCTCAGCCTCTGCGTCGTGAAAGACCCAAGTGGAACACGGATCAGGGAGTGAACAAGCAAGAGAGGTAGAATTTGAGGGAGACTCATTCTTTCAGAGACACATGTTCTTACAGACATGTCAGCCATGCCTCGGCCCTGGAATTCGAGCTCCGCACAACAGATTGCACGGAATCTGCTAAACGGCTTCTCTTAGCCGGAGGGAGTGCGTCTTGAAGACCTGTCAGGCGCTAATATTTATGGGATCATTTCTGTCTCCATGATCCCGGCCCTCTTTATAGAGATGATTGCTTCACGGCCCCACCGTAGGTATTTACCATCAGGGCTATTACAGCCCACTGAGTCATCCAGGAGAGAAATCCAAGTGGGTAATTAACATCCTGAGAAAGTAATTGTGAACACTTAAGCACGCGGCCATAACTTCTGTAGGGCCGATCACACTTAATGACTCAGAGGCTACCGAAGATGATTATAAAAACCCAAAGCATATTATTTTGATCACCGTGTGCAGGAACTACAGATTATGTCCTTTTGACCTATTTTGTGTTCTCGTTCCCGGCTAAGTAATAACCATTCAGGAGCGGAGGAAACACATGATTCTCTTCATAATTAAGGAGCATTATATGCCCACAGTACGATTCTCTAAACAGGAAACTCACAGGGCAGGTGCTTTGCTCTTTCATCCTCACGAGTTAATTTTCGGTTTGAACTGTGAACCAAATGATTCTCCTCACTTCGGATCAGAGGAAAGGGACAGAGGCCCACACGCTCTGGTCCACTCGATAGCACATCCATGGGTAAGTAGAGGGACAGCGGTTGGGTTTGACCTTGAAAACAAAAGCCAGAGCAGTGCCTTGTGATAACGGGGTGGGGTGAGACACGTTCAGGGTCATGGTAACTATCAAACGAACATGTGCAGCCGTCATCAGTGCTCTGCGAGTTCCAGGCACCGATGGTTTAAAGGTAGCTATGTGCTGGGGACGCCTGGGTGGCTCAGTCACTTCAGCGTCCGACTTGCGCTCAGGGGACGATCTCGCGGTTCGTGAGTTCGAGCACCGCGTCAGGCCCTGTGCTGACAGCTCGGAGCCTGGAGCCTGCTTCGGATTCTGGGTCTCCCTCTCTCCCTGCCCATTCCCCCGTCCGTGCTCGGTTTTTCTCTCTCTCTCAAAAATACACAAATATTAAAAACATTTTTTAAAAAAGATAGCTCTGTGCTACCCCTGCAGAATACTAGTTCACACCTGCTCGTTTCTCAGACTTTCCTGTCCTTAGCATCCTCTGTGCTGCAGGACACATGCTATACTCACTCTGGGCACAAGACAAGATGGCTTCCACCACAGCATAATGGTATTAGGTTGGCTCCTCTGATAACCAGACACCAGAGGAGAAAACACGTGTTCGAGAACAGCATGTGTGAAAAATAAATGGGGAGAAGGCAGGATTTTAGGCAGACTTCAGATGCCAGACTCCACTGAAAGGGAAGAAGGAAATAAGATTCCAGCAGGCAGAGCCTCACAAGGCAATGGTGTGAGGAGGCTGACCAACAGTATGGAGATATGAAGCAAAAATCGTCCACATTGGGCAGACACTGCCGGGCCCTGATATATGCCCACCGTGTTCTGTCAATGTCTGGGAGCTACACCAGAGGAACATGGCCATGGCTTAAATGCTACCATGGAACCCAAAACCACTGCAGCGAGAGGCCGTGAGCCATCCACAGCCTTCACCTCATGCAAGCTGTTGGCTAAAGAGCGATCCAACCCTCCTCCCTAGCTGCTGCAAACACCAAGTCTATGGAGAATACGAAACAGGGCAAAGGTTCACTTCTTGATCATATCTTCCCGCTGGGTTGGCTATGGTTTTGGTCCACTTGTCCTCAAATTCACTCAAGTTCAGGAACCACGCTAAGAAATGGTTGCCAGTAGCGGAGGGAGAAGGATAGCTCTAGAGAGTTTCTCACTAATTAAGAGCTCATCATTTCATTGGCCAAAAAGGGTCACATGGTCCCACCAAACAACAAAGCATCAGGACGTTTAGTCTTACCATGTATCCAGAAAGTAGATGGCCTTAAATAAGTAAAACCAATGACCGCAACAAGGAACAAAAAGGTGAACTCCCTGGGTGGCTCAGTCAGTCAAGTGTTTGCTGATCTCGGTTCAAGTCATCATCTCCCAGTTCACGAGTTCGAGCCCTGCATCGGGCTCTGTTTTCTTTTTATTTTTAATGTTAACTTATTTTTGAGAGAGAGACAGAGCGCGAGCAGGGGAGGGGTGGAGAAAGACACACAGAATCTGCAGCAGGCTCCAGGATCTGATCTCACTGTCAGCACAGAGCCTGACGCGAGGCTCGAGCTCACAAACCGGGACATCGTGACCTGAGCTGAAGTCCGACGCTTAACCGACTAAGCCACCCAGGCATCCCGAGGCTCCTCATTTTCTGAGAAAGCCATGGGAGATGTGGCTACGGACCTTCTGTGAGGGCGGGAGTTGAGGTTAAGGGTGTGTGACAAGGCTAACTGAGGAATCTACCCCAAAGCTCCTCCTGCGTGTGGAATCTGACCCAGGGAAGTGTCTGTGAGCGAAGATGCTAAATAACAAAGCCCTTGTAGATGAAGAACTGCAACTCGGGGGCCCAGACAAGTCTCAGATAGACTAGAATTGTGGGCAACCCAGGAAGTACTACCTCCAGATCAAGCACCTCAATCACCACAGGTCACTTGATAGAGACAGAAGTGAAATGCATGGCGGGGCACCTGGGTGGCTCAGCAGGTTACGCGTCAGACTTTGGCTCAGGTCATGATCTCATGGTTGGGGAGTTCGAGTCCTGCATCGGGCTCTGTGCTGACAACTCTCTTCCATTCTCTCTGTCCCCCACTTGAGCTCTCTCTCTCTCTCTCTCTCTTACACTCTCTCAAAATAAACAAATGAACTTAAAAAAAAAAAATTGAAATGCACGCCAAGACTAATGGAACCACTTGGAGTTCTTAGGAAGTTCTTTGGTTTTTTCCTCCTCAAGGTATAGCAATCAAGATGGACTCCTAGGGCTCACTAACCCATTAATCTTAGATGTTTTACAAAATCGGGAACCCAGAGACACAGGCGGAGCTCTCTGCCCATATGAACACAGAAAGACCAGAGAAACTAAGGGTGTCATCTCTTGGGACATGATCTTTCCCTGCATCTAATGTGATTCAGAAACATCAATATATGAAGCTAGGTTTTCAACACCCCCATAAGAAACGCTGCGGGCAAATTTCTCTAATTTGTTTGTAACTGGGCTGCCTTGGGTCCTGGGGATCCTATGTGCCTACAGAATTGTGCAAGCCACCAGCATCAGCCGGGCTTCTCCGAATCGGTTTCACACACCTGCTATGGTGGGACTCTGAGGCTGGGGGCGGAGGCGGAGGAAAGCAGGGAGGCACTATTTCTGGGACCCTCTGAGGACACTTCAGCCATTTCTCTCTCTTCCTGCTGTGCTTCTGTAGCCGAGCTATCGAGAGGCAATGCCCTTCGTTTACACAAACCTGGCACCATAGGTGAGAGGTACTTAAGTGAGTTATCCAGAGCTTCTGCCTCAGCACAGATGGGCTGCATTTTCCTCAGAAATGGGGACAAGTGTTTCCTCAGAAATGGGCCGCCTGGGTGGCTCAATTGGTTGGGCGTTCGACTTCAGCTCAGGTCATGATCTCACAGGTCACGAGTTCGAGCCCTGCGTGAGGCTCTGTGCTGACAGCGCGGAGCCTGGAGCCTGCTTCAGATTCTGTGTCTCCCTCTCTCTCTCTGCCACGACCCTGCTTGTACTCTGTCTCTCTCTCAAAAGTAAATAAACATTTTTAAAATTTTACAGGAAAAAAAGGCCAAATTAGAAAGCAGCGGCAGAAAGGGCTATCAGGGAGAGTAAGCACGGTGTTTTCAGGGCACAGAACTGAATCTCCTGACCACTGCTCCACCTGGTCCAGGGAGGCAACATGGATGAAGTGATGTCCAGGCTAAATACTGAAGAGTAGGCAGCCTTTCACCGGCCACAACAAAAAGACAGGTTCAGAGGAAAGAAAACAGGCAACAGCAGACCAGCCATTAGAGAGGAGGCAGAACTGCACGATTAGAAAGTTAACAAGGGGCGCGCGGGTGGCTCAGTCGGTTAAGGGGCCGACTCTTGACTTCGGCTCAGGTCATGATCTCCTGGTTTGTGAGTTCCAGCCCTGCACTGGGCTCTGTGCTCACAGCACAGAACCTCCTTCGGATCCTGTGTCTCCCTCTCTCTGTGCCTCTCCCACTGTGTCTGTCTCTCTCGCTCTCTCTCCCTTTCTCTCTCTCTCTCAAAATAAATAAATGTCAAAAAAAAATGTTAAGTAGTCCGACCTTTATGCCAGGGTTTTTCTTCTCCTCGGGCTTTGTTTTGGAGGGATGTTGGCTAAGGTTTGTGAGTAGGTAAGAAAGTGAAAACCAGGGCGCTTGGCTGACTCAGTCAGTAGACTCTTGATCTCAGGGATCATGAGTTTGAGCCCCACACTGGAGGGGCAGAGATTACCTAAAACAATTAAAAAAAAAAAAAAAACGGAAAACCACACTGCTAAGGGCTAAGCCATGATGTTCTTATCGGCACATAAACAAGACTCACGGAATTATGAACAATATCCAGACAAGTCGTCTGTGACCGCATTTGGAACCTAACAAGGACAAGGCCACTCTACCACCCCATGTGCACACGCCGTGAGTAAACACCCCCTTTCCTGACTAACACGAATGACCGACACTTCCTGGCAGTGACAGCCCTAGCCTCCCTTCAATCCTCCCAAGTCTTAAATGAAAATCATGAAGAAAGGGGCACCTGGGTGGCTTAGTCGGTTAAGCGTCCGACTTTCACTTAGGTCATGATCTCACGGTTCGTGGGTTCGAGCCCCGCATCGGGCTCTGTGCTGACTGCCAGCTCAGAGTCTGGAGCCTGATTCAGTCTGTGACTCCCACTCTCTCTGACCCTCCCCTGCTCATGCTGTCTCTCTCTCTCCTAGAAATAAAACATTAAAAAAAAAAATCATGAAAAATAACCAATAACTCCATTGTCCCCGCTGCCTGCTGACGTCCATGTCAGAACTGGTCCCCACACTGTTAAATCCTCCCCAGGATCAACCAGGACAACCGCCCAAGTCCTATAAGAAGCCTGTCCCTATTCGCTGCTCCTGAGAGACCCCTGGAATGAGTTCTCACTTGGTCCAACAAGCAAGCTAAGTAGGCTTATCTTTTATTATTATTATTATTATTATTATTATTATTATTATTATTAAGTGTATTCCTAGTGGTATTTGGTTGTGGATTCTAACAGCAGCTTATTCGGAGGTGCTAGCCAGGAAGCAGGAGTGTGAGACAAGAGGTGGGTGACGAGAGAAATTCAATATAAGCACATGGTATCAGGTCGACCACTACCAGGGATGACTGAGCTTCAGGACCTTTGAAGGAAACGTGGGAAATGTGTCTGAGAATTCTCTGTCTAGGGAAGAAAAGGAAGCACTTGGCCATTAGTTTCCATCCTCCTTTGGTCAAAGTAGATCCTTCTGGTCTTAATTCCCTTGTACGATATGAATGGGAGTCAGAAAAAGCCCCCGGGGAAAAAGCAAGGCAGATTAGTATACCAGGGGCTATTTGGGGACCCCCGTGCAAAATGGCTTAAGCCTCCCAAGAACTGGCCGCCACAATGGTCACTAGAGCAAGAGGTTAGAACCAAGAATATTCGGGGGCGCCTGGGTGACTCAGTCGGTTAAGCGTCCGACTTCGGCTCAGGTCATGAGCTCACGGTTCGTGGGTTTGAGCCCCGCGTCGGGCTCTGTGCTGACAGCTCAGAACCTGGAGCCTGCTTTGGATTCTGTGTCTCCCTCTCTCTCTAACCTTCCCCTGCTCACGCTGTCTCTCTCTGTCTCTCTCTGTCTCTCTCTCAGAAATAAATAAAATTTAAAAAAAAAAATTAAAAAAAAGAACCAAGAATATTCGGAGAGGTGCCCAAGAAGTTTCTTCTATACCAAACTCCAGTTCTACCTTGAGAAGTAGTGTTCCCCGACTGTCAATTATACAGCTGAAGGGTTGTAATAAACGCCGCCCCAAAATAGGTCATTTAAGTAGCAGGATTCTTTTGGGTGGATAATTTTGAAAAACAGCAGACACAGGAGAAGCTATGAACACAGAGTAAAATCTACCCTTTTCCTAAGAGACATTTATACGTATAAAGGAAATCTCCATTTGTAAAGATGTCTCCCTCTCTGTATCAGCAACAGGAGAGTGAGGCTAACTCTCTAGAAACTTTTACCAGTGGAGAAGGCCTACTTCTATCTGCCTGACAACCTTCTCTTGTTTACTGTGCTTTTCCTGGGGACTTCCCATAACCAGCCTCACCACCACCTCCCCCTCCCCCTTCTTTTGTCTTTAGTTGACTATGGTATTTAGGTCTGAATTCTACACTGCTTCTTAGAGTTCCTCATTTTCCCCTGGGTATCTCCTGTGTGTACCCATCAATGAACTTGTGTGTTTCCCTCTGGTTAATTTCTTTTTATCATGTCACTCTCAGCCAAGAACTGAGAAGGGTAGGAGAAAATGAACCTCTTCTCCCCTGCTTTCTGAAGGAAGCCCAATCAGTAATGAAAACTAGCAACTAAATGTATACACTGAGCCCCCAGCTCCAGTGAGAGAACAGAAATGAAAACTTAGAAGTATTTTTTTGGGGGGGAGGGGGGCGGTAGGGGGCCAGAATTGCTGAACACACGCAAGGGTCTTCTTCCTACCTGCGTACAATTCCGAGAAAATTTGAAGAGAGGCAGGGGGAGAGAAAATTTGATTATTTTTAGAAACCGGTTTAGAAAAGAGTAAGGTTTCGAAAAAAAGAAAAAGAAGAAGAAAAGAAAAGAAGAGAAAAAGCAAAAAGGCTTATTGCTGGAAGATACAGCTGACCTCAGAAATAAGCAGATGTGTCTCCGCCGCCGGGAGACAGTTCTGGAAGGGATTCCCCCTGGTTAGCTCAAGTTTATTCTTATCCCTAAGCACAAACTGCCTGGGGGATTTGGACACGGGTTGATTGCACAGTTGTACATGTTGAGAACAAGACTTACATAATAGTGGGGAATACAAACTTTGGAACCAGCCTGCCTGTGTCGGACGACCGTGTTCGTGACATTTTAACCAGCTGTGTGTGGCAGCAAGCAACCCTCTAACTCAGTTGTCCCTAGCTGAGAGATGAAGTAAAAAGGCCCACCCCAAACAGCTGCGGTGAGAATCACATGACAACATACAGAAAGTGCTTAGCACAGCTCCTGGCACATAATCACTTGAAAGATGTTTGCCTTCAACATTTTGCTACGACTGCCACAGAAGGAATTGGAAATCTACCACTTACTCAGGCATTACGACACAGAGCGTAACTTGCTTTGAAATTCCGCTCGGAAGAATAATAGCCTTCGCTTATTTTCAGCCTGACAAGTTGTTTACACAATGTCCAGAAATCCAGAATTGTATTTAGCTTACGTGATGAAGACCCACCATCTTGAATCCTATGGAAAACAAGCTCCCAGCTAAGCAGGACTTGAAGATTGTGGAACAGTACTGGCATCTGGTGGCAGGTTGCTCTGAAACAGGCAAGGGAAGGGCTCACACTTGAATGTTTCCGAAAGCCAATCAATCACCACCCATCACGAGCTTTCAGCAGTCTGTTCTGTTACAGAAGCCCTTCAAGTTCAAAAATATAAACCAGTCCTAAGCTTTCTATAGAAAAGAAACCCCAAATGATGATCAAGCACGCATAAAGAGAATTATGGTCCCTGGACATCAAGAAAATGAAAACAATGAGATACCATTTATAACCAACAGATTGTCAAATATTAAGAAGTCTGAGGGGCGGGGCAGCTGGGTGGCTCAGTCGGTTGAGCGTCCGACTTCGGCTCAGATCACGATCTCACGGTTGATGGTTTCGAGGCCCACATCGGGCTCTGTGCTGACAGCTCAGAGCCTGGAGCCTGCTTCAGATTCTGTGTCTCCCTCTCTCTGTCCCTCCCCTACTCATTCTCTGTCTGTCTCTCTTTCTCTCTCAGAAATAAACAAACACTTTTAAAAACTTAAAAAATAGAAGTCTGAGGGGCGCCTGGGTGGCTCAGTCAGTTGAACATCGGACTTCGGCTCAGGTCATGATCTCCCGGTTTGTGGGTTCAAGCCCCACATTGGCCCCCCAGCTGTCAGCGCAAACCAAAAAAATAAATAAACATTGAAGAAAACATATCTAAGAGGTATGATACCAACTGGTGGCAAAAATGTGGGAAAATGGGAACTCTCCAAAGCTGCTGTCGAAATTTGAAGTGGTATTCTGCTATACCACCAGGAATTTAGCAATATCTAGTAAAAGTGAAGATGTATGTGGGTTACAGCTCAGCCGTTCGAATTCAGCGGATATACTCTAGATGTAAGGTTCCCAAGGAGAAGTGTTAGAAGGACATTCACTGTATCTGCAACTGCAAAAACAATTTTCTTAAATAAAAAGGAAGCACACTGGCCCAAGAACAGACACTCAGATCAATAGAACAGAACAGAGAACTCAGAATTGGACCCACAAACGTATGGCCAACTTATTTTGACAAAGCAGGAAAGACTATCCAATGGAATAAAGACAGGCTCTTCAGCAAGTGGTGCTGGGAAAACTGGACAGCGACAGGGAGAAAAAGGAACCTGGCCCACTTTCTTACACCAGACGCAAAAATGAACTCAAAAAAGATGAAAGACCTAAATATAAGACAGGAAGCCATCAAAATCCTAGAGGAGAAAGCAGGCAAGAACCTCTTTGACCTTGGCCACAGCAACTTCTTACTCAACACGTCTCCGGAGACAAGGGAAACAAAGGCAAAAATGAACTATTGGGACCTCATCAATATAGAAAGCTTCTGCACAGCGAAGGAAACAATCTGCAAAACTAACAGGAACTGATAGAATGGAAGAAGATATTTGCAAACGGCATATCAGATAAAGGGTTGGTATACAAAATCTATTAAGAACTTATCAAACTCAACACCCAAAAGAGCAAATAATCCAGTGAAAAAATGGGCTAAAGACACAAACACACACTTCCCCAAAGACATCCAGATGGCCAACCAACACATGAAATGATGCTCAACATCACTCATCATCAGGGAAATACAAATCAAAACAACAATGAGATACCACTTCACACCCGTCAGGATGACTAACATTAACAACTCAGGCAACAACAGATGTTGGTGAGGATGCAGAGAAAGAGGCACCCTTTTGCACTGCTGGTGGGAATGCAAACTGGTGCAGCCACTCTGGAGAACAGTATGGAGGCTCCCCAAAAAATTAAAAATAGAACTACCCTACAACCCAGCAATTGCACTACTAGGTATTTATCCAAGGGATACAAGTGTGCTGTTCGAAGGGGCACATGCACCCCAGTGTGTATAGCAGCACCATAGACAATAAAAGTATGGTTAAGAGCCCAAAAGTCCATCGATGGAAGAGTGGACAAAGAAGCTGTATTTTATATATATATTGGAGTATTACTCAGCAATCGGAAAGACTATACAATGGAGTATTACTCAGCATCAGAAAGAATGAAGTCTTGTCATTTGCAGCTACGTAGGTGGAACTAGAAGGTATCATGCTAAGCGAAATTAGTCAGAGAAAGACAAATATCGTATGACTTCACTCATGTGAGGACTTTAAAATACAGAACAGATGAGGGCGCCTGGGGGGCTTAGTCGGTTAAGCGTCCGACTTTCGCTTAGGTCGTGATCTCGCGGTTCGTGGGTTCGAGCCCCGCGTCGGGCTCTGTGCAGACTGCCAGCTCAGAGCCTGGAGCCTATTTCAGACTCTGTATCCCCCTCTCTCTCTGACCCTCCCCTGCTCACGCTATCTCGCTCTCTCTCTCTCCTAGAAATAAATAAAACATTTAAAAAATAAATAAATAAATAAATAAAGGCTGTTTAAAAAAAATAAAATAAAATAAAATAAAATACAGAACAGATGAGCATAAGGGAAAGGAAGCAAAAATAATATAAAAACAGGGAAGGGGACAAAGCATAAGAGACTCAAATATAGAGAACAGAGGGATGTTGGAGGGGTTGGGGGAGAGGGGATGGGCTAAATGGTAAGGGGCATTCAGGAATCTACTCCTGAAATCATTGTTGCACTATCTGCTAACTAACTTGGATGTAAATTTAAAAATTAAACAAAAATTTTAAATAAATAAAAATAAAAAGGAACCATTCTAAACGTTCAGCAACAGGAAGATGGCTAATTTGTCATATGCACCCACTTCAATAGCATAAAGCAGAAAAACAGAATGCACAAGAGCTACATGTACCAACACGGATGAATCTTCAAAGCATTAGGGTAAAAGCAGCAAACTTCACAATGACACATACTTCCTGTTTAGGAATATAAAACCGTAATACTATACATTGTTTTTGGAAAACTAAATACACAATGGAGGAAAACCCACCAACTTCAGCACAGTGGTTGCCTTTGGGGAGGGAAGGAAGAGAATGGAATTGAGAAGGAATTTAATTCTATCTGCAATATTTCATTCCTCAACACTGACTATTTTCTCCAGCATATAAATCAGTATTGGGGTGCCTGGGTGCCTCAGTCCATTAAGCATCCAACTTTGGCTCAGGTCATGATCTCACAGTTCATCATTTCAAGCCCCTAATTGGGCTCTGTGTTGACAGTGTAGAGCCTGTTTCAGATCCTCTGTCTCCCTTTCTCTGCCCTCCGCAGCTCACGCTCCCTCTCTCTTTCTCTCTCTCTCAAAAATAAACATTAAATATATATATATATGTATATGTATACATATATATACCTACATGTCACATATGTACATATATACACATACATACGTATACATATACATATGTGTGTACGTATATATACATATGTATGTATGTATGTGTATGGGGTACCTGGATGGCTCGGTCCATTAAGCGTCGACTTTGACTCAGGTCATGACATCGAAGTTCATGAGTTCAAGCTCCAAGTCGGGCTCTGTGTTGACAGCTCAGATGCTGGAGGCTGCTTCGGATTCTGTGCCTCCCTCTCTGTCCACCCCTCTCCCACTCACGCTCTGTCTCTCTTCTCAAAAATAAAAATAAATGGGGCATCTGGGTGGTTCAGTCGGTTAAGCGTCCAACTTCAGCTCAGGTCATGATCTCACAGTTTGTGGGTTCGAGCCCCGCGTCAGGCTCTGTGCTGACAGCTAGCTCAGAGCCTGGAGCCAGTTTCGGATTCTGTGTCTCCCTCTCTCTCTGACCCTCCCCTGCTCACACTGTCTCTCTCTCTCTCTCTCTCTCTCTCTCTCTCAGAAATAAATAAAACATGTAAAAATTTAAAATAAAATAAAATAAAAATAAACATTAAAATATATATGTATAAATTGTCGTTTACTATATTCTTCCGTATTTCTGTGCATATGTATATCCATTCAATGGAATATTATTCAGCCTCAAAAAGGAAGGAATTACTGTCACATGCTATAGCATAGATGAACCTGGGGAACATTATGTTGAGTGAGATGAGAAAGCCAGTGACAAAGGGACAAACCCCGTAGGGGTCCACTTACATAGGTCCCTAGAATAGTTAAATTCATTGAAGCAGAAAGTCCAATGGTGGCTGCCAGGGGCTGGGGCAGAGGAGAGAATGGGGAGCTGGTGTTTAATGGATACAGAGTTTCTGTTTGGAAAAATGTAGAAGTTGGATGACAACTTTAATGTAATTTTAATGTAAAAAAAAAAAAAAGATGGCAGTGAAGGTTGCCTGAAAGTGTGAATGTACTTGAAGCCACTGAATTGTAGGCACACTTTAGAAAATGATTAAGATGGTGGGGCACGTGGCTGGCTCAGTCAGTTAAGTGTCGACTCTTAGTTTCTAAAGCTCAGGTCATGATCTCACAGTTCATGAGTTCAAGCCCCACGTCAGAATCTGTGCTGACAGCACGCAGCTTGCTTGGGTTTCTCTCTCCCCCTCTTTCTCTCTCTGCCCCTCTCTTGCTCACTCTCTATTCTCTTTCTCTCTCAAAACTAAACATTAAAAAAAAACGATGAAGATGGTAGGGCGCCTGAGTGGCTAAGTCAACTAAGCATGCGACTCTCGATTTCAGCTCAGGTCATGATCTCATAGTTGTGAGATGGAGCCATGAGTCAGGCTCCGAGCTGAGCAGGCTGAACATGGAGCCTGCTTGGGATTCTCGCCCTCCCTCTCTCGCTCTCTGTCCCACCCCTGTACATGTGCTCTCTCAGTCTCAAATAAATAAACTTAAAAAAAATTTTTTAAACATAAAAAACAAGTAAGATGCTAAGCTTTTATAGTATGCATACTCGACTATAATAAATTTTATTTTTAAATCCTGAAGCCAGTTCCTGTTCTTTGGGTATCCACGGAAGCGTGGCAGAAAAGTATGCTTTACCCAGGCTTACCGTCATAATCCAGATGTCAGGGAAGGGGTGAGGGCACAGCCGTAGCTAACGTTTCAGCCTCTCATTAAAGCTATAGTAATAGGGACGCCTGGGTGGCTCAGTCGGTTGAGCGTCCGACTTCAGCTCGGGTCACAATCTCACGGTTCATGGGTTCGAGCCCCACGTCGGGCTCTGTGCTGACGGCTAGCTCAGAGCCTGGAGCCTGTTTCGGATTCTGTGTGTCTCCCTCTCTCTCTCTCTCTCTGACCCTCCCCTGCTCACGCTGTGTCTCTGTCTCAGAAATAAATTTTAAAAACACACAAAAAAATAAAGCTATAATAATAGGATAAAAATCAAGGTTTGTGGTTATCATCATTCGAGGCCAGAACAATTTTATTTTAGTCCTCCTTCAAATACTACCTTCTCTTGCCCTCTCACCAGCAAGAGATTAGGGGCCCACGGCGGGTGGGGGGAGCCTGCTGGTTTTCCAACCCGGTCCAATCTTCATTCCCCCCAGACGCCACCCTCAGCAGCTGCGGTGTGACTACAATTTCCAGAGTTGTGGAGACAGGACACCAGAAGATGGCAGCAAAAGCTCGTCTGGTGGGAAAGTCCTTCTGTCAGATGCCCAGGAACACAGAGGGAAGTCGTGAGTTGGCTCTGCACGCGAGGTCCCCACCTCGGTTCCGGACTGAGCTTAGTCCCCTGTCACTGGGTAGTAACACCACGCCTGGGACCAAGAGAGTCACACCAGGCCCTCGATGAGGGAAGGAAGGACAGAAGATAAAGGAGAGGGCGCCTGGGTGGCTTAGTCAGTTAAGCGTCCGACTTTCGCCCGGGTCATGATCTGCGCCCGGTTCGTGGGTTCGAGCCGCGTCAGGAGCTCTGTGCTGACTGCCAGCTCAGAGCCTGGGCCCCTGTTTCAGTCCCTACTCTCTGACCCTCCCCTGCTCACCACGCGCTCTCTCTCTCTCCCTGAATAAAAAAAAAAAAAAGATAAAGGAGAACCCGATCACTTCAACTCATTGAACTTCCATGTCCTACACGTAGGGGATCCAAAGCTGCGTCGAGTAATCTCGTCCCTGGACGCACGCAGTCTAGTGCGAGCGGAAAAACGAAACGCAGGCCAAGACCAAGGTATTCGGAATGCCACCTGGGCTGGGGATTTTCCACTGCCTTCCAGATCCACTTTCGAGCCTTCTCCTTACTGCCCTCCACCCTGAGACCCTGATGTGTGTAGAATGGAGACCAGAAGGCAGGAGCCTGTGAACGCAGTGAGAGCAGAAAGGAAAAGGAGGGCGCCATTGGGTTTTTATTCCCATGATTCTCTCCTGCAAGGTTGCCTTGGGCTTGCCCTGTTGCTGAAGGTCATGGTTCCTCTCACAGGGCCTGCCGTGCAGGATTCTCTCTCATTCTAGTCTCCCCCAATGGCTCTGTCCCCTCAGCTCTCCTCGTCCGGTGGTAGTAACAGCAGCTTCTGACTGGCTTCCTGTACAAGCTCTAGAAGCCCTCTTCCCTCTGCCTATATTTTAATTAAACCTTTTGTAAATAAACCCTCCTTAATCGAGCCTAATTGGTGTGCCATCTGTTTCCTGTTGAGACCCTGCCTGGCACAACACCTGGCTAAATCGCATCCCTGCTCCCAGACTGGACTCAGGTAAAGACAGGAAACATCAGGAGCGGCTTACATAGAGTGACTCCCAGACGTCAGCAAAGCTGCTGTCGGGGGTGGCGGGCAGGTGTGCGGCTCACATGTCCCTTCAAGAGAACAGCTGAAGGACAGTTGGGGAACAGTTGACTTACAGTTTCCAGCCGGATCCACCATGGAATTCCCAGCAGGTCATGCTTCTCTGGGGCTGCTCCCCACCGAGCACAACAGTAATGCAAGAGCGGCGCCATTTTTGCCCAATGGGAGACTCCTGATGCGCAACGTCTGCTCAGAAGCTCTTCATTAGCTTAACTAGAATGTCCTCAGAGTCTGCTGTCGTCTGGGGCTCTTCCCGCCCAAACCTTCCTTGATATTCTTTGGCAGGCATTCCTTTGCACACCTACATTGTGATCTGAGGTCTGCCCTCCTCATCTACTCTCGGCTCCTTCCCGCTTCATCCCTCACACCCCTCACACTTCTCCCAGTAAAATCCCTTCGTTTCTGCTCCTCTGAAAAACCTCAAACTTTTCTACCCGAAGAAATAATATCAGAGCCAAGATTAGCAAGCGCTCATGACACAGCCTGCAATTTTAAGAGAAATTTAAAACATTATGACTGCCGGGGTGCCCGGGTGGCTCAGTCGGTTGAGCTTCTGACTTCAGCTCAGGTCATGATCTTGCAGTTCGTGGGTTCGAGCCCCACATCAGGTTCATTGCTGTCAGCACTGAGCCCACTTTGGATCCTCCGTGCCCCCCTCTCTCTCTGCCCCTCCTCAGCTCAAGTGCTCTCTCTCAAAAATGAATAAACATTTTTTATAAGGTTATGGCTGCCCGTTAATATGATGCTAAACGATGGGTGCCCGAGTGACTCAGTTGGTTAAGAATCAGACTTCAGCTCAGGTCATGATGTCACGGTTTGTGAGTTTGAGCCCCAAGTCAGGTGAGCTCGAGCCCTGCTTCAGGTGAACACAGGCCCCCTTCTCCATTTCTCTCTCTCTCTCTCCCTCTTTCTTTGCCCCTCAGTCACTTGCACCCTCTCTCTCTAAGGAAAAAAAAAAATGATGCTAAATGAGCAGCTAATTACCAGAGTGTGTTCCTATTCAATATTGGATAGGAAAAGTCAGACCATGCATATGTTATTTTTTAAAATATCACCACCATAACCAGGAAAAGATGGATCTTCCTGGCATATTTTCAATATTGTAGCTAATACTCTGCTGTTCCCCAAGCAAGTTATTTGCAAGTTTGAGGTATAGCAAACAATTTTTAGGACCTTGGTCATCTGACTGGGGATAAAATGAAGTTAAATTTCTTAGTCCTCATCCAGATGGCCAACAGACACATGAAACGATGCTCAGCATCCCTCCTCATCAGGGAAATACGAATCAAAACCACACTGAGATACCACCTCACGCCAGTCAGAGTGGCTAAAATGAGCAAATCAGAGAACTCTAGATGCTGGCGAGGAAGTGGAGAAACGGGCACCCTCCTACACTGTTGGTGGGAATGTAAACTGGTACAGCCCCTCTGGAAAACAGTGTGGAGGTTCCTAAGGAAACTAACAATAGAACTCCCCTATGACCCAGCAATAGCACTGCTAGGAATTTACCCAAGGGATACAGAACTGCTGATGCATAGGAGCACATGCACCCCAATGTTCATAGCAGCACTCTCCACAATAGCTAAAATATGGAAAGAGCCTAAGTGTCCATCAACAGACGAATGGATCAAGAAGATGGGGTTCATCTATACGATGGAATACTCCATGGCAATGAGAAACAATGAAATCTGGCCATGTGTAGCAACATGGATGGACCTTGAGGGTGTTATGCTGAGCGAAATAAGTCAGGCAGAGAAGGACAGCTAACATATGTTTGCACGTATAGGAGGATTAGGAGGAGCTTAGCGGAGGACCATGGGGGAGGAGAAGGGGGGAAATGGTGGGGGAGAGGGAGGGAGGCAAACCAGGAGAGATTCTTGAATGCTGAGAACTGAGGACTAAGGTATGGGGGGGAGGGGAGGGGGGAGATGGGCATGGAGGAGTGCACTTGTGCGGATGAGCACTGGGTGTTATATGGAAACCAACTTGACAATAAACTATTTAAAATAAATAAATAAATAAAATGTGTGAGTCCTCAAAGTGACAATCTGTCCAAGCACTCGATCTGCCATTCAAACGAGGGAAATAAATTCTGTTCCTGAAGTCTGAACTTTTACTTTTTTTTTCTGTTTCATACTAGTTTAGATGTCTGAACCTATATAGAAACCAAAGGAAGTTTCTCAGAGCTTCAAAGAGTAGCTTTCATTCCCACATGAATCAGACCAGGGAGTAAACGAAGTTTCCTATCCATGTGACAATCATGCCTATCTTAAATTAAGAAGGTTCCATCATAGGGCGCTGGGGTAGCTTAGTCAGTTAAGTGGCCAACTCTTGGTTTCAGCTCAGGTCATGATTTCGTGTTTCGTGAGTTCTAGCCCCACGCTGGGCTCTGTGCTGACAGCGTGAAGCCTGCTTGGGATTGTCTCTCTCCTCCTCTCTCTGTCCCTCCCGTACTCTATCTCTCTCTCTCTCTCTCTCAAAATAAATCAATAAAACTTTAAAAAAGTTTCTTTCCATCATATAAGAGGAAGACTCCATTATTAGAAGAAATTTACTTCCAGGCATGGGAAAATGGAAGCACCAGAGATCAGGCTACACTTCTAAGACACAAGCAGTCAGGTCTGTGGGACCCCCACCCCCCTGCTCTTCTGTCTGCTGTTGGTCTGCCCAGTCACGGTGCCACAATCTCTGTGAATAATCACTTCTGTGATGTGAAGAAGCACTTGGAATGACAGCCCTTAATTCAAGAGAACGTTTTAAAGGCATTTCATCAAGCATGCTCTCACAGCAACCTAGGTTTTCATATCCTTTGCCCTTAGTATTGGGAAACAAGGAAAAAAAAAAAAAAGAAAGGACACAAAACCAGAGGCAGAGGAGGTCACAGAAGAGAAAAGTGTGGGGAGAAAAGACCCAGTCCGGGCAGACCGGAAAAGTAGAAACAGTGCAGCTTGGGCCCCATCGGTCAGTGAGAAGGAGCAGAGCTGAAGGCTTTGTCCAGGGCCAAGCCTACGTGAGCAGGAAGTTTCGCTGCCCGAGGCAGAGAAGCAAATGTCAGGAAGATTTCTGTTTCAGAAAGGTCTACTTTAGTAAATGAGCTGCAGTCAAACCCTGCTGTTAGACTGGAGAATCCTAAAGGAAGCAAAGTCTTATTACTGACAGACTGAAAACACAGCCTTTACTCTAATTCGACACTGTTAACGATGAAACCCGGGGATGATTTAATGGCAAACCTCGCCCACTGAAGAAGAGTAATATATTGTCAGCTGTTCCTGCTATGTCACTACCCCCCACCTCTTCTTACGTCTCTGGGCTTGGAGGGGGACTGTCCCAAACAACGGAAGTACCACGAGAAAGCAAACATACACATTGTAGCAATTCCGCTCCTGAGGGTACCACCAAAATGAACAGGACAAGTCTACAGATGTTGCGAAAATTCATGCCAAACTTGGAAACGGGGTAGAAGAATGGATGCCTGCTGCTTTCAATGACACACTGAAGTCTTTTCTAAGAGATCCAGTCAGAGAGTAGTTCCTTATCTAGGAAAATACACCATTCACCTCCATTTACAATTATCGTGGCTCAAGACCACATAGTTACACGTTAACCTGGAGACTTCTGTCCTACAGAGATGCAAGGCATTTTCCCTTCCAACAGAAAAATAACCCCAAAGGCATTTATGTTGCAGGTAAACGGTTTTGTACCAAATTTTGAAATCTTATTCCAACATTCTTTCAGGATCTACATATATTGAATTAGCCTTTGAGCCAGCTTTAGCACAACTCGCTAGTCCCCTCAATAATGAGTTAAATATTTGACATGAACTTACTACATTTATACAAGTGTTGTTTTTTTGGTTTTTTGTTTTTTGAGGGAGAGAGAGAGCATGCGTGTGCACACACAGGCTGGGGAGGAGCAGAGAGAGAGAATCTTAAGCAGGCTCCAAGCTCAGTGCAGAGCCTGACATGGGCCTTAATCTCACAACCATGAGATCATGACCTGAGCTGATACTAAAGAGTCAGATGCTCAACTGACTGAGCCACCCAGGCACCCTTATAAGTGCTATTTTTAACATTTTTTAAATCTATATACTCTGAAAAAGACTAAGCAATAGGGAGGCTTAAAAAGCATGGTTAAAAAAGAAAAGGAGAGGGGCACCTGAGTGGCTCAGTCGGTGAAGTGTCAAACTCTTGGTTTCAGCTCAGGTCATGATCTCACGATTCATGGGTTCCAGCCCCATGTCTGGCTCTCTGCTGTCAGCTGGACACCTGCTCATAATTCTCCCTCTCCCTCTCTCCCCCAAAATAAATAAAGTTTAAAACAAATTTCTTTAAGAAAAAAACAAAAAAATAAAAAAGGAGATGTCTAATTCTATTCAAGATGGAAGAGGTATGATGACCTAATTCCCCACAACAAATACAGCTATATACATTCTATATAAAGAATCCTGTATACATTCTTCAAGAATGAAGGTGAAGAAGTCTTCTTACATGAAAGAAAACTGTAAGTATTTGTTATCAGATATCTACTCTAAAAGAATGGCTATGGGGCGCCTGGACGGCTCAGTCGGTTAAGCATCTGACTTCGGCTCAGGTCGTGATCTCACGGTCCGTGGGTTCGAGGCCCGTGTCGGGCTCTGTGCTGACAGCTCAGAGCCTGGAGCCTACTTCGGATACTGAGTCTCCCTCTCTCTAACCCTCCCCTGCTCTTTCTCTCTCTCTCTCAGAAATAAATAAAACATTTTTAAAAATTGCTTTAAAAAAATAAAAGAATGGCTAAAGACAGTTACTATTGGTGGGCTCCTAAATAACTTTAGGATGGGGGGGGCCTGCTTGCCAAGGGAGCCATCCACGTGATCAGAGGTTTGAAACACAGAGCCCCACCCCCTGATCTCGAGGAAGGGTAGAGGGGCTGCAAGGTTGTGTTCAGTCACCTACAGCCTAAGACCTATTAAGTCATAGCTACATAATGAACCTCCCATGAGAACCCCAAAACAAGGGAATTCCGGGAGCTTCTAGGTGGCTGAACAGCCTGAAGTGCTGGAAGGGCGGCACGCCAGAGAAGAAATGGAAGCTCTCTGCCCCTCTCCCCATACCTTGTCCTAGGCATCCAATTCCGTTTGACTGTTCCAGAGTTGTATCCTTTATAACAAACTGGTAACGACATCGTGAGTAAAGCAGTTTTCTGAATTCTGTTAAGTAGTTCTAGCACATTATCAAACCTGAGTGAAGGTTAGCAGAACCCCTGAATTTGTAGCTAGCCAGGCAGAAGGGTGGCTAACCTAGGTACTCCATCTGTAGCTGCTGTGTGAAACAGGGACGATCTTGTGGGACTGAGCCCTTAAGCTACGGAGTCCGACCCAAACTACAAGAGCTCGTATCAGAATTATTGGACACTCAGTTGGTGTCAGAGAACTAAAGGACATATGTTGGGAAAGACACCCCATATTTGGTATCTGAGAGAAAAAACTCTCACCATCTGCGGGTCACTCTGTTTTTCTTAGAGAAAGCAAGATAGAGCACACGAGAGGGAGGCGGAGCAGAGGGAGAAAGAGAGAGAATCTTAATCAGGCTCCACGCTCAGTATGGGGTCTTACTCGGGGTTTGATCCCACAACCTGAGCCGAAATCAAGAGATGGACGCTCAACTGACGAGCCACTCAGGCGCAGCTCTGTGGGCTGCATTTTGAAGTACACTATTTATTAGTCTGATTAACTGGGAAAGGATAGGACGTTAAGTTTCGAGAAGCATTAAACTGGGAGGTCAGGGAGACAGCGAGCTACAACTGATGGCCATGCCAAGAGAGAACCACTGGCTTGCCAGGACCTCTTGATGATGTGAGAGATTATTCTCTCGAGTTTTCAAAAGCTTTGGTCCAGGGGCGCCTGGGTGGCTTAGTCGGTTAAGCGTCCGACTTTCGCGTAGGTCATGATCTCGCGGTTCGTGGGTTTCGAGCCGCGTCGGGCTCTGTGCTGACTGCCAGTTCAGGCCTGGGCCTATTTCAGAGTCTGTATCCCCCCCTCTCTCTCTGACCTACCCCCTCACTCCCGCTGTCTCTCTCTCTCTCTCTCTCTCTCTCTAGAAATAAATAAAAATATTTAAAAAAAAAAAAAAAAAGCTTTGGTCCAGACTTCCCCTTATGGCCAAAATGAAGTAACAAGAACTGTATTTATCCTCCAGCCTCAAGCAAACAAACAAAAAACAACTGAGCCGAGAGTCCAGGGAAACTAGGGAAGCTAGAGTTTGTAGACAGCGTCACCTTAGAGGAGAGAGCTTGAGAGATAAAACCAAAGACTTGCGGTCAGTACCATCTGAAAGGAAGCAGGACCTGGTTCTCCCACAGCGCCAAAAACATTGCCTGGCTCCACCTACCAGACCAGAAAAAGTAACAATTTGTGGGACACTGGAAAAGCATTACTCAGGAAGATCCTAAAAGCTCACCTTAGTAAAGGAGAATAATTAGCCCAAGACTGAACAGGGCTCCAGAACTTTCTAACAAATCATAAAAACAAGGCTGGAAAATTTTAAATTGTTACCAAGTGACATAACTAGCTCTTAAAATAAACCTCAAGATTTGGGTGGCTTGGTCGGTTAAGCGTCAGACTTCAACTCAGGTCACGAGCCCATGGTTCGTGGGTTCGAGCCCCACATCAGGATCTGTGCTGACAGCTCAGAGCCTGGAGCCTGCTTTAGATTCTCTCTTTCTCTCTCTCTCTCTCTCTCTCCCCCCCCCTTAAAAATAAGTAAACATTAAAAGAAAAATTAAGAAGATTTGTAGCAATACAAAAATACAGTCAAACTCATAATGCCCAGCATCCGATCAATAATTACCTGGCATGCAGGGAAACAGGAACATAAGTCTCATAATGGGCAAAACCATAAATCAAAACAGATGCAGAACGATACAAATTCTAGAACTGGAAAAGAGGACATTAAAAATTATTATAACCCAGTGCCATGTTCCAAAGGCATAGACATGTAAGATTAAAAAGGACCTAAACCAGGTCGCCTGTTGGGTTCACTCAGTTAAGCGTCCAATTTCAGCTCAAGTCATGATCTCACGGTCCGTGAGTTCAAGCCCCACCCTGGGCTCTGTGCTGACAGCTCAGAGCCCTGAGCCTGCTTCGGATTCTATGTCCCCCCTCCTCTCTGCCCCTCTCCTGCTCTCACTTTCTCTCTCAGAAATAAATTTAAAAGAAAAAACATTAAAAAAAAAACGTTTCACATGAATCCATTAACTGAAGAAAGACAAGGCATAGATACCAGATGCCAAATCATTTAAGGTTTATTTTCAATAGCAATCATAGCTATGTAATCATGACCTACCCAGAATCAACACATTCCAAAATGCAATTACAGATGCAATCTTGTTATCATGAGCAGCTTCGTGGCAAGCAAAGGAAATACAAACAATTGTCCAATTTTGGTCACTTCATTTATGGTTTCAGTGATGGTTTACCACCATCTACTTGCAGTGCCTGAGTGCCAAGGAAACAAAAGACTGTTCATTCATTCCTTTCATTCAGATGTGGTTAAACTGAAGACATTTACAATCTCACTCATTCATCACAGGTCACACCTTCTCACCCGCAAGTGTCAAGCAGCGCAGGGCACGTTAATCTAAACATGAAAACAGAAGCCACCACAAATATCTACAACGGATGGAACTGAACAGCGAATGGTCCACACCAATGATAGAGGAAATGAGAAGAAAACACCGTGGTGAATGACCCCGGAGATGAGCAAAACCAGGAACCAGCTGCAACCCTTAGCCTAGAAGATCAAGAGAAAGGAGGAGAATTCTCAGAGGTCAAGGTCAGCTGGCAGAAGCTGAAACGACAATCAGAGTTAGGTCACCGGAAGACAGGGAAAGTTCTGCCATGGCGTCTGAGGCACAGAAGGAGAGGAGGAAATATCCTAATATCTTGCTTCTCTCCACCTGCCAGTCTATCTCTCACACCAGTGTCTCCCCTTGACCAAACCCAGAGAAACGTCAGCTTTCAGAAGCCACGGGAGTGCAGACTGCAGGGGGAGGGCAAAAAGTCTATGAAAGGAGGCACTTGGCTGGTTCTCACAGTAGAGCACAGGACTCTTGACCTCACGGTCATGAGTTCGAGCCCCACATTGGGTGTGGAGTCTACTTAAAGGAAGTCAATGGGAAATAATGCTAGACCCTACACATCTTCCTCCTAAAGTGTTTGTTGCTATGTCAAAGGATTCAAATTTGTGGAACCCCAAAAACCAAATACACCTCGGTGCTTAATGAATTCATTATGCGTTAAGTAATTTGAAATAACAGTGTAATATGCTACTATGTAAAAGTCCTTTACAATTGTTATGAGCATTCAGGATGGTGTTTTATTTTGTTTTTAGTGGAATTTGGGGGAAATGGATTTGGATTTGGGGTGGAATAGTAACACATTTTTCCCATTTAAAGTAATCGATCCTGGGAGGCTTGGGTGGCTCAGGTGGTTAAAGGTTCAACTCTTGGTTTCAGTTCAGGTCATATTCTCACAGGTGGTAAGTTTGAGCCAGGCGTCAGGTTCTGCACTGGCACGACAGAGCATGCTTGGGATTCTTTCTCTCTCCCTCTCTCTCTGCACCTCCCCTACTGATGCTCACTCGTTCTCTCTCTCCTTCAAAATAAATAAATGAACATTTTAAAAAAATTTTTTTCAGTTGTGTCGCCTGGTGAGCTCAGATGACTTCGGCTCATGTCACGATCTCACAGTTCAGGAGTTCAAGCCCCTCATCAGGCTCTGTGCTGACAGCTCAGAGTCTGGAGCCTGCTTCAGATTCTTTGTCTCCTTTTCTCTTTCTGCCCCTCCATCCCTCGCACTCTGTTTCTCTCTGTCTCTCAAAAATAAACATTTAAAAAATTAAAAATAAACAAAAAAATAAAAAATAATTTTTTTAATTAAAGTAACCAATCTTGGGGCGCCTGGGTGGCTCAGCTGGTTAAGAGTCCTACTCTTGATTTCAGCTCAGGTCATGATCTCATCATTCACTTGCCAGGATCAAACCCCACGTCAGGCTCTGGGCTAACAGTACAAAGCCTGCTTGGGATTCTCTCTCTCCCTCTAGCTCTCTGCCCCTCTCCTGCTCGCACGTGCTTGCTCTCACTCTCTCTCAAAATAAATAAATGAAACTTTTTAAAAAATAATCGATCCTTCAAATTTTGCGAACAGCATTTTATCAGGAACAAATTCAGGTCAGATGGGAGATACAAAGGACATGAAACCTCAGTGTGGTGGCAAGTTTCTCCATATGGGGGCAGAGAACCCTCTTCCCAACCCTCAATTTGTATTTTAATTCTTCCAAGACAGGGGCACCTTCGGCTCAAGTCATGATCTCGCGGTTCATGGGTTCCAGCCCTACGTCGGACTCTGTGCTGACAGCTGGCTCAGAGCCTGGAGCCTGTTTCGGATTCCATGTCTTCCTCTCTCTCTGACCATCTCTGCTCATGCTATCTCTCTCTAACTCTCTCTCCCTCCCTCAGAAATAAATAAAACATTAAAAAAAACTTTTTTAAAAAAATTCTTCCAAGACATTAGAACTACCTATACCCTGGACATTTTTAACTTGGGCATATGGTAAACCTTGCTTTGGAGGACTAGTTAACTTGTAAAGCATTACTACTTTATGTCCGATTCATTCAGAATACCAATAGGCTGTGGAGTTTGGTGAGTTCCTTACAGATTTTGGATACTAGCCCTTTATCTGATATGTCATTTGCAACTATCTTTTCCCATTCCGTCGGTTGCCTATTAGTTTTGTGGATTGTTTCCTTTGCCGTGCAGAAGCTTTTAATCTTGATGAGGTCCCAATCGTTTATTTTTGCTCTTGATTCCCTTGCCTTTGGGGATGTGTCAAGTGTAGAGATTCCTCAAAAAATTAACCGTAGAACTCCCCTATGACCCAGCAATAGCACTGCTAGGAATTTACCCAAGGGATACAGGAGTGCTGATGCAGAGGGACACATGGATCCCAATGTTCATAGCAGCGCTCTCAACAATAGCCAAATCATGGAAAGAGCCTAAGTGTCCATCAACGGACGAATGGATCCAGAAGATGGGGTTTATCTATACCATGGAATACTACATGGCAATGAGAAAGAATGAAACCTGGCCATGTGTAGCAACATGGATGGACCTTGAGGGTGTTTTGCTGAGCAAAGTGTCAGGCAGAGAAGGACAGCTACCATATGTGTGCACGTATAGGAGGATTAAGAGGAACTTAACGGAGGACCATGGGGGAGAAGAAGGGGAAAAATAGTGGGGGAGAGGGACGGAGGCAAACCATGAGAGACTCTTGAATGCTGAGAACAAACTGAGGGCTGATGGGGTGGGGGAGAGGAGGGGAAAAGGGGTGATGGACATGGAGGAGGGCACTTGTTGGGATGAGTACTGGGTGTTATATGGAAACCAACTTGCCAGTAAACTATTAAAAAATAAAGAATGAAAAGTTTAAAAAATCAAAAACAAACAAAAAAAGAATACCAATAGGCATGTTAGCTTACCATCCTATTATGAGTTACACTATTCCTACCTTGGGACCTAAGAACTATTTGAATTTTAAAAAACAACAGGTCACAAAGCTTTTGCCGTGAACTTCATATGAATTCTTGCACTCACACCAAATTATACTTGGCATTGACGAGTGCTAAAATGTAGTCATTTTTATTGTCCATAATTCAAAAGGGTACACAGTAAGAAAAAATAACAACTAGGGGGCACCTGGGTGGCTCAGGAGGTTGAGCGTCGGACTTTCGCTCAGGACAGGATCTCACGGTTTGTGAGTTTGAGCCCCTTGTCAGGCTTGCTGCTGTCAGCACGGAACCGGCTTCGGGTCCCCTTTCCCGTCTCTCTTTCTGCCCTTCCCCTGCTTGCTGTCTCTCTCAAAAATAAATGAACATTAAAAAAAAATTTTTTTTAAGAGAAAGAACAACTACCGTTGAGCAGGATGTTCATCCCATCAGTTATGTCTTTTATGAGGTTCTATCTATAAGAACGAAGCTGATGTAACAAACAGGACATAAAATGTTTATTTGTGCAAGCAAGCTAATAGTTCATCCTTCTTCATTAGAACATTGGCTTTCCTAGTGTCACACAGCCTTCTATGATCTTGCAGAAGTGAAACAAGGGCTCAGTGGCGGTAGTCTACGCCCCCCTACCAGCATGGTTAATGTCAAAGGCAGCAAAGAAAACAGCAAGAGGGATTTGGCTTCCGGTGATCTCAGAGAAATCACAAAAACTGACCCAGAAAGCCCTAGTTCAAAGCATAATCTCAGAACACCTGAAAGTAACACGTGGTACCTGCAAGGAAGTCACGGACTCACAAAGGGAACAACAACCGAGCTGTGGTAGAGGAGGCAGGAATACTCAGCCGAGAGCCTCTCCGAGACAAAGGTTAATACCAGCTTCTCGGGCTCATTTGCCAGACTTTTCTTAGCAGGCTCAGGTGGCCCACTTAATATTAACTACACAGGGGGGGCCTGGGTGGCTCAGTTGGTTGAGCATCCGACTGCGGCTCAGGCCCTGAACTTGTGGTTCGTGAGTTCAAGCCCCACTTCGGGCCCTGTGCTGACAGCTCAGAGCCTGGAGCCTGCCTGAGATTCTGCATCTCACTCTCTCTCTCAAAAATAAGTAACCATTAAAAAATATATATTAACCAGACAATCACTGAAGCATCATGACCATGTGGCCACCATTCCAGCATCTTTAAATCCCTCACTCAAATTTCTCTAGCTGAGTTAAAAGTCCTATTCACACCACTGGGCTAGTACAGCATAAACATGGCCACCACCTGGGTTCCAGAGGGCATCTGGAAAATGTGGCCAGACACGCAGCCATAGAAAATACTTGAACCGGTTGAGAAGGAATATATTCCTTCTAGAGATACGCACAAAAGGTCCAACTCTGGCTTTCTGCTAATATCCATCTCCTCATTCCCACAGACCTCAAGTAGCTTTTGTGCACAAAGAGACAGAGGACTATGACTGTCCCCTGCCTCTTAAAAGTGGTGTCTTGTAGGGGCGCCTGGGTGGCTGAGTCGGTTAAGCGGCTGACTTGAACTCAGGTCATGATCTCCCAGTTGACGGGTTTGAGCCCTGCGTTGGGCTCTGTGCTGACAGCTCAGAGCCCGGGGCCTGCTTCCGATTCTGTGTCTCTGTCACTCTGCCCCTCCCCGCTTCACTCTGTCCCTCTCTCTCTCAAAAATAAATTTTAAAAAACAACTTTTAAAAACTTATGTCTTGTAGCAGAGATAGACTATCATATTGAATTTAAATGCTGGCATCTGAGGTGTTTACGAAGATCTGTGACAAGACCAAACAAATGTTTGCTGGCGCTACATGAGGCCAAGGTATTCAAAATGGCATCTGAGGTCAGCACACGCCCGACTGAGCCAAGCGACTTGATAGGTGGCCAGGTATTACCTAGTGCATCCTTAGATACCAGAAAGTCTTCCTGAGCGATTCATGATCCCGGAGAGAGTAGCTCACACTGTCCTGGAAACTAGAACATAAGTCAGCAGAGCAAGGGGTTTAAGCAATCCGGTTCCGTATGACATCTGGGAGCATGATGGCCAGTTTGCTCAAGGCCCCACGGAGCTCCATTTGAGACACAACTATGACTTGCTTTCACCTGTTCCCTGCCGTCTCTTGAAAGTTCCACCCAAAGACGGGGCAGGTCAAAGGCTGCAGCTGAGTAAACACAGGGTGGCGATCAAATCCCAAAGGCCCTAGTGAAAAAGAATTGCACCAATGTCCATTTCCTGCTGTTGACACGGTCCTAGAGTTCTGTAAGATGCTACCACGAGGGTAAGATGGAGAAGGGTGTGGGAGACTCTAGGTCTCGCTTCTAGGTTTGTAATTTCTCATGAATCTATAATTACCTGAAAACAGAACCTTTTATTGTTGTTTTATGTTATTTTTAATTTAAATGTTTTTATTTTTGAAAGAGAGAGAGAGAGACAGAGCACGAGTGGGAAAGGGGCAGAGAGAGAGAGGAAGACACAGAATCCAGAGCTGGCTCTAGGCTCTGAGCCATCAGCACAGAGCCCGACGCAGGGCTTGAACCCTGGAGCCTGCTTCAGATTCTGTGTCTCCCTCTCTCTTTGCCACTCTCTCACTTGTACTGTCTCTTTCTCTCTCTCTCTCTCTCTATCTGATAAATAAAAGTTAAAAATTTTTTAAAGGGGGCGCGCCTGGGTGGCTCAGTCGGTTAAGTGTCCTACTTCAGCTCAGGTCGTGATCTCATGGGTTCTGAATTCGAGCCCCGCATCAGGCTCTGTGCTGACAGCATAGAGCCTGGAGCCTGATTCGGATTCTGTGACTCTCCCTCTCTCTGCCACTCCCATGATCATGCTCTGTCTCTCTATATTTCTCAATAATAAATAAAAATGCTAAAAAATTTTTTAAAGATAAATAAAAACTAAATAAAAATTTTTAAAAATTAAAAAAGAATGAAGTAGAAAGCCATTTCGTGGGTGACCACAACAGTCCCGTTGCTTTCCAGTACTGCCAATCTGCAATTACTTTTCAACCCATACATGAATGGTGAGGACTTGTTCCCATTAAATTTTTGTAAAAGTAACACACTCCAGTGGAAACACAACTGCCCACCAATCAGCATAACTTTGTTCCAACAGACGGTACACTGACTACAAGGGTGGCCCAGGCAAGTTCAAACACATCTGACAGTTGAGATAAGTTTAATACATGTTCAGTTATTATTAACAGAGTACATATTGATAGAGGTCATGCACGGTGTAAACGTGGTGAGTAACAAGTGCTGTTTTTCTTATACTCCTTTTCGCACACAGTTAAGAAGGAAAAACAGTTACAAGGGCGACACAAGGTATTTTAGGAAGGGTATTCATATGTTATTCTGTGAAAATACTCCACATTAAAAAAATCAAGTTTTGGGGGCGCCTGAGTGGCTCCATCAGTTAAGCGCACGACTTCGGCTCAGGTCATGATCTCGCAGTTTGTGGGTTCAAGCCCCGCATAGTGTTCTGTGCTGGCAGCTTGAAGCCTGTTTCAGATTCTGTGTCTCCCTCTCTCTCTCCCTCTCTCTCCCTCTCTCTGCCCCTCCTCTGCTCAAGCTCTGTCTGTCTCAAAAATAAACTATAAATAAATAAACCAATAAATAAATAAATAAATAAATAAATAAATAAATAAATAAATAAAATTCTTAAAGGCTTTAAGTCAGCACCACACCCAGTTTGGGGCTCAAACTCACAACCCCAAGATCAAGAGTCACATGCTCCCCCAGCCAGGCCCCACTGAAACAAATACTGTTTACAAGATAGATGATCACACATGAAAACTATTTTTCTAGGAAGACACAGAAGGCCACATTACTGGAACGCTAGAGGTTCTTTGCAAAGATCGAGCTACAATTCAAAAGTTTATTTCACGGACACAAGCCAGCTGTTAATACTTGGGAAACATCGCATAACTCTTTCAAAAGGAGCTTTCCGGGGTGCCTGGGTGGCTTAGTCGGTTAAGAGTCCAACTTTCGCTTAGGTCATGATCTCGCGGTTCGTGGGTTCGAGCCCCGCGTCGGGCTCTGTGCTGACAGCTCAGAGACTGGAGCCTGTTTCGGATCCTGTCTCCCTTTCTCTCTGCTCTTCCCCTGCTCATGCTCTGCCTCTCTCTCTGCCTCTCTCTCTCTCTCTCTCTCTCTCTCTCTCTCAAAAATAAATAAATATTCTAAAAATTGGAGGTGGGGTGCAGTGCCTGGGTGGTGCAGCCTGCTGGGACATCCAACTTCGGCTCAGGTCACGATCTTGTGGTCCCTGAGTTTGAGCCCCATGTCAGGCTGTGTGACAGCTCAAAGAGCCTAGAGTCTGCTTCCAATTCTGTGTCTCCCTCTCTGACACACCCCCACTCACACTGTCTCTCTGCCTCTGAAAAATAAATAAACCTAAAAAAATTAAGAAAACAAAAGTTTTTTTCTTAAGCGTATCAAGGAATTTGACCTAGCCAAAGATGGCCTATAGATTTTTTTTTTTTTAACGTTAACGGCTTTTAGGGGCGCCTGGGTGGCTCAGTTGGTTAAGAGTCCAACTTCAGCTCAGGTCATGATCTCGTAGTTCGTGAGTTCGAGCTCCACATCGGGCTGTCTGCTGTCAGCACGGAGCCTGCTTCAGATCTTCGGTCTCCCTCTCTCTCTCTCTCTCTCTGCCCCTCCTCCACTTGCCCGTGCTCCCTTTCTCTCCCTCTGGCAAACATAAGTGTTTAAAAAATAATAATGGCTGAGACTTAATCCACAAATTAAAAAATTAACTTCAGTACACAATATAAAACACTATACTAAAAGTATAGTCGCAAGGTTTCATAACCATCACTAATTTCCAAACATTTCATCATGCCCCAAAAAAATCCCATACCCATTAGCCATTGCCCCCAATCTCTTTTCCCCCAGCGCCTGGCAAGTGCTAATCTCCTTCGTCTTCATGGATTTGTCTCTACCGGTGGAAACATACAACATGTGGCCTTTTGGGACTGACTTCTTTCACATAGCGTGTTTTCTAAGCCTTGTCCTTTTTAACTGGTGAAAAATAGTCCACCGTACAGATATGCCAAGTTCTGTTTATCAATTCATCTGCTCATGTCCACTTTTTGGCTGCTACAAAAAATACTGCTACGAGCAATTATGCACAGGTTTTTGTGTGGACATGCACTTTAGCTTTTCTTGGATATATACCTAGGAGTGGAATTGGTGGGTCACGTGATCATTCTATACTGAACATTTTAAGGAGTTGACAAACTGTTTTCTACAGCTGTGACACAATTTTACATTCTCAGTAACGCTGTATGAAGGTCCCATTGTCTATATTCTTGTTAACACTTGTTATGGTCTTTTATTTTTCAGCCATCCTAGTGGGAGTCAAGTGATATTTCATGGGGGTTTTGATTTCCATTTCTCAAATGGCTAAGAGTAGCCATTTGTATATATTCTTGGGAGTAAAGTTTATTCAAATCCTTTGCCCATTTATAATTGGGTTATTTCTCTACTGTTGGGTTGTAAAATAGCCTATTGATCTTGGGGTGCTTTAAGACAACTGGAATTTAACTCAAAAACCCTGAGGAGTAAGTGTTTTTATGGTGCAATAGGAATTAGGAAAGCTCTAATTCCTTGTGAAATAATTTGTGAGGGGTATCTGGGTGGCTCAGTGGGTTAAGCATCGACTTCGGCCCAGGTCGTCATCTCACGGCTCCTGGGTTCGAGCCTCATGTCAGGCTCTGCACTGAGAACTTGCATCTGCTTGGAATTCCTTCTCTTCCCCTCTGACTACCCCTCTCCCACTCAAGTTCCCGCTGTCTCTCTCAAAAAAATAATAATTAAAAATAGATTTTTAAAAAGTGATATAATTTCAGGGCGCCTGGGTGGCCCAGTCATTTAAGCGCCCGACTTCAGCTCTCTTCATGATCTTGAGGTTTGTGGGTTCAAGCCGCACATCAGGCTCTATGCTGACAGCTCGGAGCCTGGAGTCTGCTTTGGTTTCTGTGTCTCCCTCTCTCTGCCCTTCCCTTGCTCATGCTCTAGGTCTCTCTCTCTCTCAAAAATAAAGAAACATTAAAAAAATCTTTATTAAATGAAACATTTTGTAAAACCAAGATTTTTCAACACTGGAATCCATTAAAGCAAGAAAATGAGAACAGACTACTTGTCTGCTAGGACATGCAAAGACCACTCCAACTGCATGCTCTGATTCAAGCTAAGCAGCCCTCACACTGCTGGCCTTAAACTTTAACTTGCCTGGGCTTCAAAGTATTGGGGGACCTGGGTGGCCCAGTCAGTTGATCTCACGGTTTGTGGGTTTGAGCCCCACATCAGGCTCTGTGCTGACAGCTCAGAGCCTGGAGCCTTTGTTCGGATTCTGTATCTTCCTCTCTCCCTGACCCTCCCCTGCTCACACTGTCTCTTTCTCTCTTTCTCAAAAATAAATAAAAACAATTAAAAAAATTAAAAAAAAAAAACCAAAGCATTATCTTATTATTTAATGCACTGAGGAACATGTTTATCTATCACAAGCTTGTTTTAAAATTGGTCTCTTTCATATTCTTCTCTTTGAAATCCCATGTGTTTTGTTCGGACCTTTATTTCACATTAGGCTGAACTGCCCACAGATTTCAGGCTGTCCAACTGGTCCATGGGAAAAAGAACCTGAGCCCTCTACAACAACTGAACAGAGGAACTTCCAAAGGGCAGGAAGGATCACTGCAGCATTTCTTTAAAAGCTCTACTGAGGGGCGCCTGGGTGGCTCAGATGGTTGAGCGTCCGACTTCGGCTCAGGTCATGATCTCACAGTTCGTGGGTTCAAGCCCCATGTCGGGCTCTGTGCTCACAGCTGGCTCAGAGCCTGGAGCCTGTTTCGGATTCTGTGTCTCCCTCTCTCTCTGACCCTCTCCTGCTCACGCTGTCTCTCTCTCTCACAAAAATAAAGCATTAAAAAAAAATTAAAAAAACAAAAGCTCAACTGAAATATAGCTAGTGACGGCGAACTTCAGGCTTCTTCCTACCTCAGTCTCATGTTGCACACTGGAATGGCCAACATTGCCAATTTGATCAGAAGCAAAGGAAAAGACGAAGCTTTTCTACATGAAAAGCCTTTCACCTTTAAAGATGCATTTTACGTATTTCAGATACATAGCTTGTTAGGATTTTTTTTTTAATGTTGAGTTATTTATTTTTGAGAGTATGAGCAGGGGAGGGTCCGAGACAGAGGGAAAGAGAGAATCCCAGATCGGCTCGACGCTGTCAGCACAGAGCCCCACACAGGGCTGGGTCTCAAGAGCCGTGAGATCATGACCTGAGCCGAAATCAAGAGTCGGCCTTGAACTGACTGAGCCACCCGGGATCCACAGCTTGTTTGTAATTATTACTGGCAAATTTCAAAGGCAGATTCTAATACCAGCCTCAAATGACAATTTTGGGGTCCGCAGAGCTACATTTCTTGTTTCAGAAAAACCTCTCACGTTCTGCTGAGTAACATCACGGTGACCAACCAAGTCAGACAGTAGAAATAGAAGCCAAAGTCCCTCTGATCGAAAGGCCTCTAACTTTATGTTCCTGCCTCAGTAAACAAACTAAGCAAACAAACAAACAAAAAAAAAAAACAAAATATCTTACAGAGCAAAGCAGGACAATCCTGGGGTCCTTTACTCTGTGCCTAAGGCAGCTGAGAGTTACAGGCCAATCCCTTAGGGAAGTCCCAGAATCTGGACTCTCACAGATGTATATAGATACTTCCGCACGCTGACGGGAAGCCCCCAATGCTTTCACGGACGAGGTCCCTACCCGGTAGTCTCAGAGACCAGGAGAACCAGTCGGAAAAAGATGAAAGTATATACCCCAGAAAAAAATCAGGGACACCTGGGTGGCTTTGTCAGTTAAGCATCCGACTCTTGATTTAGGCTCAGGTCATGATCCCAGGGTCGTGGGTTCAAGCCCCGCGTGGGACTCAGTGCTGACCGCGTGAAGCCTGCCTAGGATTCTCTCTGCCTCTCACTGCCTTTCCCCCACTCCCTCTTCCTCTCTCTCTCTCTCTCTCTCTCTCTCTCTCCTTAAAATAAATAAAGAAACTTTAAAAGGGGGGTGATGGGAATCTGTAAAGCAGATGCTACCTCCCTGGCCCTCTCAAGCAAATGTCTACATAGGTGGTATGACGAATTCATCAGGAGGTCTTTCAGATAGGAAGAGATTCCAAAAACTCTAACAGAGGGGCGCCTGGGTGGCTTAGTCGGTTAAGCGTCCGACTTTCGCTTAGGTCATGATCTCGCGGTTCGTGGGTTCGAGCCCCGCGTCGGGCTCTGTGCTGACTGCCAGCTCGGAGCCTGGAGCCTGTTTCAGAGTCTGTGACTCCCTCTCTCTCTGACCCTCCCCTGCTCACGGTCTCTCTCTCTCTCTCTCTCTCCTTGAAATAAATAAAAAACATTAAAAAAAAAAAAACTCTAACAGAGCTGGGCACCTGGGGGGCTCAGTTGGTTGTGCATCTGACGTCAGCTCAGCACATACCTCATGGTTTGTGGCTTCAAGCCCTGCATCAGCCTCTGTGCTGACAGCTAGGAGCCTGGAGCCTGCTTCGGATTCTGTGTCTCCCTCTCTCTCTGCCCCTCCCCGCACTCCTGCTCTGTCTGTCTCTCTCTCTCTCAAAAACAACTAACAACATTTTTAAACATTAAAAAAAAAAAAAAAAAGAATTCTAACAAACCTGTGGGAGATCTGGCCAAATAAGGAACCAAACCAGATGACTTCAGTTTGAAAAGGAATAGATTTGTTCTAAAGATAGACACCGGAGTCCTGTCCATCAAGTGCAGAATTCAACACATAGCCAACCAATGGCCAATGAAGCCCAAGGTCTGGCACATGTCCAAGTTCATTATACTAACCAGGTCATTTCCTAGGCTCAGGATCTGAGCTTGAGGCCCGAACTGCTTACCACCCACTTCCAAGACTGCTCTAAGCCTACAGGCTCCCTCCCCACCCCACCCCACCCCCCCACCCCGGGGGAGCAAGTCAGAGCTGAAGGAAGGCTGCAGCTTCGGAAATCAGACTTTCCTCTACCATCACAGACCCCATTCATTAATCAGTGGGATCGGACCAAACCGACCTCTTGGATCTACAGCTCCTATGAAGACAGTACGATGTGCCGACTCCATCGTCCCTGAAAAGACTAGGACCTCAGAGAAGCTATCAGGTCAGAAGTACCAGCCCCGGGGCGCCTGGGTGGTTCAGTCCATTAAGCGTCCGACTCTTGAGTTCTGTTCGGTTCATGTTCTCACTGGTTCGGGAGTTTGAGCCTCACATCGACTCTGCACTGACAGTACGGAGCCTGCCTCCCTTCCTCTCTCTACCCTCCCCCACCCACACTCTTTCTGTGTCTCTCGAAATAAATAAGTAAATTTTTTAATTTAAAAAAAAAAGAAATACCAGCTTTATAAACTCAAGTACTAGTATCTTCTCTGATGCTACAGTGCCTGCATTGAGTGCTACCAGCCCAGACTAATTCCCATCGAGCCCGGCCACTTGACGTGCGGTCAGAACTGAATACGGAAATGCAGAATTTAAACGTCATGGGATATCGAACGGCAACAGACTGCAAGACCCAGCTTACTGAGAAGGGGGGATATGGGGCAGACCTTCAGCTATGTGATGAAATCTGGTAACCCACAGAGAAGCCACCAGACTAAGCAGGGTCGGGTCCGGTTAGTACTTGGATGGGAGAAGCCACGGGAGTTTTCATCACAAGATGTGTGCTCTACGCACAACACATGCATGAGCACTGACGCTGGCCCAATTATTAAGCTCCAGAAGAGGTACACGGAGGCGAAGAGAGCAGGGACCAAGCCCAATGGGCTGACCAACCTCTCAATAAGTGGATTTGAGGGGCGCCTGGGTGGCTCAGCTGGTTAAGCATCCGACTCTTGACTTCAGCTCAGGTCCTGATCTCATGGTTGGTGACATCAAGCCCCGAGTCAGGCTCTGTGCTGACAGCGCGGAGCCTGCCTGGGATTCTCTCTCTGCTCCTCCCCCTGTCCGTGCTCTTACTCTCAAAATAAGTAAGTAAGGACTTTAAAATAAACAGGGACGCCTGGGTGCCTCAGTCAGTTAAGCGACCGACTTCAGCTCAGGTCTGATCTCACAATTTGTGGGTTCGAGCCCCACGTAGGGCTCTGTGCTGAGAGCTCAGGGCCTGGAGCCTGCTTCGGATTCTGTGCCTCCCTCTCTCTGCCTCTCCCCCATTCATACTCTGTGTCTCCCTCTCAAAAATGAATAATTGTTAAAAAAAAAAAAGTTTTTTTCAATAAATAAATAAGCAGATTTGAGAATGGCTGCAGGTCAGCTACATTCCATTTCCACACAACATTCTCTGCTTGTCCCCACTGAATAGGAGACGGCCCCCATAGCCAGCCGTGTTCACACCAGCACCCGGGGAGGGAGGGGCACTCCCACTGCCCACCCCCCACCTCCGCCACCATGAGCTGCTACAGTGAGGTGACCCGGACTCAGAAAGCTTTTGTTCCTGTGGCTACGAAGCACCGCGGCCCTGTCATAGACACTGACGAGAGGGATCGCCCATGGTCTCTCCCACCCCCACGCTCACTTCATCACGCTGAGCAGCAGGACCCAGTTAACTGTCTCCAGTCCAACATGGCGGACTGCTACAGATGAGCAGATGTACGGACCAACACTTGGCCCAACAGGCCGGCAGAAAATGCAAGCCACCTGCTGATGGACAGGCCCCCCCACTAAGGATGGGGCGGTATCTCACAAGAGCACCCTTGTCAGACGGGGCTCTGACTTATTTTATTGACCTCACTGAGCCGTTAGCGATCGGGTTCTTCAACATATTTACCTACCAGCATTACCCCAAGATCCTGCCATGATGTTCTCAGCTGTGCTACCCAGTCCTTTGTGGCCCACAGCACCCTCCTCCTCAAATTCACGTTCCACGTGCTCCGTCTCTACGAATATTTCAAACCAGAAACAAGGGAGCACCTCTGTGTTTTATATACCTACACGACAGGCCTGGTTTCCAGAAGTTTCCTAGCCCACAGCCCGACGGGACACCCCTTTAGGAGCCAAACAGACTGAGTCTGTTGACACGAACACCAGGGATTGTTCCAGGACTTGGCTGAAGATCAGAGTGTTGCCCATCCTTTATTTGCCCTTGACCTTTCCCACCTGAAGGTCACAAGTATAGTATCTGAACTATACTTCTGGGATACCTTAGGGCTTGCCAGGCTTCAGGAAGGGCTTTCAGAGGCGCCTAGGTGGCTCAGTCGGTTAAGCGCCCGACTTCGGCTCAGGTCACGATCTCACGGTTCATGGGTTCAAGCCCCACGTCGGGCTCTGTGCTGACAGTGCAGAGCCTGCTTCAAGTTCTGTGTCTCCCTCTCTCTCTGACCCTCCCCTGCTCACGCTGTCTCTCTTTCAGAAATTAAAAAAAAAAAAAATAGAAGGGCTTTCAGCTACAATCCGGCGTGGGTAATGAATGGGCACCCACCCAAAGCCAGGGGGAAAATGCAAAGCTTTGGCTGAAATTAGGGCAATTTACCTGGGCAGTAGTCTCCGCGGGATGTGGCTTCAGGTAGCATCAATAGCTCCAAGAGGCCCGTGTTCACCTCTTCCTTCTGACACACCTGGAATAGAGATCCCTGCTGATTATACTTGACCTACTAGAGAACCTTTGAGAAAATGTATGTGACACCTGAATGTGCTCTAGAATGAGGGGTGGGAACATGAAGATCTGGCCCTCGTCCAAGCACCGAACATCTCTGGATCCTCCAAAAACTTTCTCATGGCTATTACAACACTACCCTACTGGACATCTTCAAAGACACAGCATTATTGAGACTCAACACGGGTACCACGTGGACCCCAGCCACCACCAAACCTCCCTTGGCAAAACGTTACAACTTGCGGGCGCAACCACTTTGTTTCCAGTCCAGGCCACGTTTTTTCCTTTACTTATTTTGGGTGGGGGTTAGGGCAGAGGGAGAGGGAGGCAGAGGATCCGAAGCAGGCTTCCCGCTGACATCGGAGAGCCTGATGCTCGGGGCTCGAACTCACGATCCAGGAGGTCGTGACTGGAGCCAGTCAAGACGCTTAACGGACTCTCCCACCCAGGTGCCCCTTGTCCAAGCCACATTTTGAGGATAAGCTTATGGTTCTTCAAAAGGCTGTACCTCTATCTCCTCCCTTATCACTCCCAGGCACCTAAGGTACATTAGTGGGGTGTGAAGAATACCCACACCATTTTGCCTCCCACAAGTAGGAATGTCGTGCCAATTCCACTTTAGGAATAATCAGTTAGCGCCAACACAATTCCACACCAACTACAGCTTCTACCTCTCTGGACTCTACCAGTGAACGTCCATCAGATGGGCGGTACCTGGGGGACATGACTCCTCCCCCAATATCCTAGACACCCCCAGCGGCCACCTGTCGTTTAGTCTCCTCACATCAACAGGCCCGGTTGCTCCGGGGGTCCTGGCTTTTTGGACTAGTTACCCTTATGAAGAGACTGGATCATCTTTCATCTTTTGAACCGGCCACTTGCCTTTAAGATGTCTTACATCTGGGGCGCCTGGGTGGCTCAGTCAGTTAAGCTTCCAACTTCGGCTCAGGACATGATCTCACAGTTTGTGGGTTCGAGCCCCACATCAGGCTCTGTGCTTGACAGCTAGCTCAGAACCAGGAACCTGCTTCAAATTCTGTATCTCCCTCTCTCTCTGACCCTCCCCTGCTCATGCTGTCTCTCTCTCTCTCTCAGAAATAAATAAAAAAAAAAAAAGACGTTTTACATCCAAGTTTCACACACTGTGTGTGTCTACAGCCACCCTCATCCTCAAAAACAACCGGGTTCTTCACACCCTCACTGCTATCCTACCCCACAGGACTCTTCTACTCTTAGGGGTCCCCCCCTCACTGGTTTTAGGCCCCAGGGGTTATCACAACATGGCTACAGCTGAACTCGGCCCCTGGCCTGAGACACAAGTGCTAATGGCTTGAGGTTACCTCTAGGTGCCTGAAAGAGTGGCCCTAAGTGAGGCCCAGAGAGTCTCGGATGGAAACTGTGGCCACACAGCACCCTCGTACGTTACAGAGTCATCAGGCAGCCGGGCCAACCTTTGCAAAAACAAAGCCAGACTCGGAGCTCCAGGGGCCTCAGGAAACCAAATAGGAAATCCTGCAAAATCTCAGGGTCCAACAAAGCTTAGCCAGCGCACACAGAATGAAACAATTTACCCTTCCGTGGACTTTTAAACTAAGAAGGAAAGAACCGTGCGTGCCAGGTAACACTGTAAGTTCAAAGCGAAGCCAAAACCCTTGCAGGACAAGACAAGATGCTAATGCCTTAAAGGACAGGACCTGCGTCGATGACTTTAGATTCGATCTTTCTCCATAAGCTGGCTGTTTAGGTGGTTTATCATAGCACACGGGGGTTTAAGAGGAAAAACCACTTGTGGGTAAAAAGTGACAGGCTGTTTGAGACTGACTTATTGAAGAAAAAGAAAAGTAGTTACGTTTCCTGATGTTTCCCTGACTTCCAGAGCCAAGATGAGAAATGAGGCAGAACAGAAAAAGAAAACTAAATGGACTGCAAGCCGTGAACTTGATCTTTTTAACATTCACAGGCACAGGGCACTACTGGTATGTGGCCAAGGAAAGGCTGGTCATAAATCAGGCCAGGCTGCTTTTCAAAAGTGCTCTAGGTCACAAAGGAAGCTGTCCTGCCAAAGATTAACTCGTTTAATCACTGAAGATTCTCATCAGGTTGTAGCAAATGCTGACCGGTTGGGGGAAGAATGCCATTTTCTAAGAGAAACCTGTATCTAGAAGCCAACAGAAATGTGTTTGACTTCTTTTTTATTCTCAACTGGAAAACTGAGCTGGCTGTGAATGAGCAACGGTCATGAGCACACCAGGGGAAGAACTTCTTTCAAATAAGCTGTTTGAGGTACACTTTGGCCACAGGAAACTTACAAAACAACTCAAATCAGCCAGCATCTGACAGACTTCGTGGTCTCTCCTGGTGTGTCTTACTCTGGTGTTTTTTGAGTGAACGCTTTTTTTCCAAGAAAACCAACCAACCCACTGGCGACTGTAGGGTCCAAAGTCAGGCCACCCCAAAATGTGCCACCGTGATCTCCTTTTTTGATATACTATTTTGTTATTTATTTCTGTAGAGGCCGGGGAGGAACAAGGAGAGAGGAAGAGAGAGAATCACAAGCGGGAATTCGACCCGGGGCTCAATCTCATGAACCATGAGATCATGACCTGAGCGGAAATCTAGAGTCAGATGTTTAACCGACTGAGCCACCCAAGAGCCCCATCATACTATTTGATTTCATTCTTTTATGTTTATTTTTGAGAGCACGAGAGAGAAATAGAAAGAGAGAGAGCTTGTGCGCGCTCACACAAGCAAGGGAGGGACAGAGAGGAGAAACAGAATCCCAAGCAGGCTCTGCACCATCAGCACAGAGTCCTCTGTGGAGATCAATCCCACACACTGTGAGATCATGACCTGAGCCGAGATCAAAAGCCAGGCGCCTGACCGACTGAGCCACCCAGGGCACCCCATATTATTTAAAAAAATTATTTTAGTATTTATTTTTGAGAGACAGAGTGAGACAATGTGAGCAGGGGATGGGTAGAGGGAGAGGAAGACACAGAATCCAAAGCAGGCTCCAGGCTCTGAGCTGTCAGCACAGAACCTGACATGGGGCTCGAACCCATGAACTGTGAGATGACGATCTGGGCTGAAGTCGGACATTCAACGAACTGAGGCACCCAGGCGCCCCTATTTTAAATAAAAATTACTTAAGAAGCAGCCAATGCAAAAAGAACACTCTGACCCCGCCCCTCTTTGTCTCTGGAAAGTAAGAAATATATCTCTCATATGAAAGGTGCCCTCCGTATATCAAGAGGTAGAGACATCCTTCCTGCCAAAAATTGGAAATTTAGAGCCAAGATGGCTGTGTCAACAACCCTTGTTACTTTTTAGTAATTTACTACCCCGGCCGAAATTCTGTTTAGACTTCCTTACTAATCGAAGCTCCTATTCACCTTAAAAATAAAACTGCCAGTTATTTTACCAGCAAACATGGGTTTATTTGGGAAGAGCAGAGAATTGCAATGCGGGACTAGCAAGCAAAGGGAAGGAATGCTCTTTTGTAGAGGAAAGGGGGAAGGTTAGATGTTGAAGGCTGTAATAAAAGGTCCTTCAGAGTAAACTGCGAGGTAAATGTATAGTCGCTTTTCACTGGCTGAGTTGTGACTGTCACCGGCTGGGCTGTTAGGGGAATCGCTGGGATACAAGGGACCCTGTCTTCCTCCTGCTCTAACAGTAAAGTAAGACCCACCACCTAGGTTTCTCATTCCGTTAGGTCTGCACTTGACAATGAGTAGCAGGGTGTGAAGAGCGCCCCCTGCTGGCCTCTCCACTTCGTTCTTTTTTTTTTTTTTAATGTTTTATTTATTTCTGAGAGAGAGAGGCAGCATGAGCAGGGGAGGGTCAGAGACAGAGGAAGACACAATCAGAAGCAGGCTCCAGGCTCTGAGCTACCTGTCAGCACAGAGCCCGACGCGGGGCTAGAAGCCACGAACTGTGAGATCATGACCTGAGCCGAAGCCAGACACTTAGCCAACTGAGCCACCCAGGTGCCCCCTCCCCGCTTTGTTCTAAGTGACATTTCTTTTTATGGATTTTTCACACTCCCAAAGCTTTCTTTGTCCTGTCATTCCGCAAGATTTATTGTCTCTTGGCCGAAAAAGTGTAAAAACTCACTGTCTTGGCCATTTCATTAGGTCTCCACTCCCTTATTGGGCCTCCACGCTGATGAAATATAACTTTGAGATTTTTTTTTCTCCTGTAAAATGGTCTCCTGTCAATTTAATTCTTTTTTTTTTTTTCAGTTTATTTATTTTGAGGAGAGGGCAAAGGGAGAGGGAGGGAGAGAATCCCAAACAGGCTGCACACTGTCAGCACAGAGCCCGAGATGGGCTCGAACCCACGAAGAGTACCGTCATGTCCCGAGCCAAAGCCTCACGCTTAACCCACAGAGCCACTCAGGTGCCCCCAATTCTAAAAACAGCTGGAAGACCTTGAAGGCTAGAAGGAAAAAATTTCCTTCCCCTGTCTTAGCTCAATCAGTTTCATGCCACCAGGGACAAACCTGTAGTCTAAAGGTCAGCCTTGTCAACCCACTGCAGTTAGTGAGAACAAACAACAGAGGAATGATGGGGCGTCTCTCACCAAAGGAAAAGGTAGTTACAAGTCTGGGGGGAGTGGAGTTTGGATAAACGATGGGCTGAACAAAGAGAACAAAGTTTTTCAGGGAGTAAAAAAGAACCAGTCATTCAAAGGACTTGCGGCTAGATTTTACCAAATCCCTTTTCAGTGCACGTTATCATCATATGGGGTGTGTATCACTTTAATTTAGAACTTAAATGGATTAGGCTAATAGTTTAACTGATCTCTACTGGCCCCTTGGTCATACGGGGTTTTCTTCTGATACATTGCTGGAGTCTGTTTGCAATTAAGTGACATTGTTCGATAGCTTTATTTCTCCGTCCTTCCTCTCTCCCTCTCTCCCTTCTTTTCTTCCTTCTTTTGGTATTATATTATGATTACCATTTTCATATTAATGTTAGCATCACAAAATAAACTGAAGAAATTTCCATCTTTTGCTTTAAAAAAAAAAAAGGTCTTGGGGCACCTGGGTGGCTCAGTTGGCTAAGCATCTAGACTTCCCCTGGGGCCATCTCATGGCCATGACAGCATGGAGCCTGCTTGGGATTCCCTTTCTCCCTCTCTGTCTCTCAGTCTCTCTGTCTCTCTGCCCATCCCCAGCTCCAACTCACACTCTCTCTTGCTCTCAAAATAAATATGCAAACACTTAACAACAACAACAGCAACAAAGGTTCAGCCTCTGTCAGTTAAGAGTCTGTCTGACTCCCCATCTCCGGTTTGTGGGATAGAGCCCTGCGACCGGCTGCTCACTGACAAAGCAGAGCCTGCTTGGGATTCTTTCTTCTCTCTCTGACCCTCCCTCTCTCTCAAATAAATAAATAATTAAAACAAAAAAGGTTCTTATAGTTTACAACTGCAATGATCTGGAGAAAAATCCTGTCTCCCAATCATATGCAGCTGTCTTTTTCTCTGTTATCCCAAGTTGCCGGGTGACAAGGAAAGCCGACTGGTACTTTCTCAATCTAAGCCAATTTTTACTTTATCACAGCCAAGCACGGCCTTTCCTTTCCGCTGCCCATAATTTGCCTGCCAAATGTTCCATGAAAATGTCTTTGTGTAACTCTGATTAGGCTTGAAAGGTTCTCAGCCTACGAACAGCAGGAAAAAGTGAGGTCATTAGAGCTTTGCAAGTGAAGAGACTCAAGATCAAATGCCTCCTCTGCCAACTTGACAATAAACTATTAAAAAAAAAAAATGCCTTCTCCGGAGTCCTAACCACATTACAAAGGGAAACCCCTACGTGGAAAAAAAAAAAAGTTTCACTAGGAGAGAGTTATCAAGGCAACCGATTGAGCAAGAGCCTAGTAAAGGCAGGGTCAATCGGACCAGAATAGAACTCGATTTTCCAGTTATTCTACAACAGCAAAACTTCCACTAGCAACAGCAGAAATAACAGAGTTAACCCCTGCTGGCACTGGAGAAAGTCTTTTATTACTGCCTGCCTTGCGATTTGATTAAACAAAGAAAGCCCCGCGTTATTAGATTAGTTTGGGGCAACTGATTTCAGAGCCAAAGACAAATTGCATTTGAGAGTCACTGACATTTGAACATTATTGGAAATTCGGGGCCATTTCTGCTGTCAGCCATGAGCTAGCACGCAAGGATTCATGAAGCATGGGGAGGCTGGGGAGTGGCTGAGACCAAGAACTTGCTTGGCGAGGAAAAAATAAATAAATCTGCAGTCTCATCCCAACTCAGTCTAAGTCCTTGGGCAACTACCCCTCCTCCCAACTGTCGGAGTTAGGAAGTACAGATCCCAGTCAAGATGCCTAAAAAAGTGAGGGCCCCTAGGTGGCTCAGTCAGTTAAGCACCCGACTCTTGGTTTTGGCTCAGGTCATGATCTCAACGTCATGAGATCGAGCCCTGCGTTGGGCATGGAGCCTGCCTGGGATTCTCTCTCTCCCTCCACCTCTCCCCCTGCTTCTGTGCTCTCTCAAAAATAGTAATAATAATAATAAAGTGAAAATAAAAAAGATTCCTAAAGATGAAATGAGAACAGAACTGGAAACAAACACTGTAAGCTCTACAGCACCACACAATGTAAAGATATTACTGGTGTTGGGTCAAGACCCAGATTTTTTTGATGCAAGTCTTAAAGCAATGTCAACATAAGTCCTACGGTGGCAAGGATAATCCACATATAATATAAATCACTTTGACAAGGTGTTACAGTGGTTTCTGACAAATCTTCTTCGTCACACTCAGCTCCAGCACTGAAAGTTAATTGTACTCAGAAGAGAAATGACATGTGAGGGAACCAAAGAAAGAGAGAAACCATAATGGAAAAGGTGTCTCGATTCCCTGATCTATGGTCATTCCACGCAAGGAGCACCTCTAAGAACCAATCTGGTTCCTCAGATCTAGTTTTAACGTCTGGTTTCTTATCTGGCCCGAGTGAAGTATCAGGCCTGAGCTTTCTAGTCCGAAACTGAATGGAAGGGGTGCCTGGCTGGCTCAGTTTAAGGAGCAAAGGACTCTTGATCTCAGAGTCCAGAGTCTGAGGCCTGCATTGGAGGCAGATATTACTTAAAAGTAAATTTGGGGCCACCTGGGTGGCTCGGTCCTTGAAGCATCCAACTCTTGACTTCAGCTCAAGTCATGATCCCAGAGTCAAGGAATCGAGCCCTGCACTGGTCTTGGTGCTGAGCATGAAGCCTGCTTGAGATTCTGTCTATTCTATCCCCCTCCACTGCTCATGCTGTTTGTCTTGCTAAAATAAAAAATAAACAAAAAACTTAAAAATAATAAGTAAAACTGAATGGCAGACACCAGATTTAGATGCAGAAATGCAACTTCATATAATAATAAGACGGAGCGGGGGCGCCTGGGTGGCTTAGTCGGTTAAGCGTCCGACTTTTGCTTAGGTCATGATCTCGCGGTTCGTGGGTTTGAGCCCCGCGTCAGTCTCTGTGCTGACTGCCAGCTCAGAGCCTGGAGCCTGCTTCAGTCTGTGACTCCCTCTCTCTCTGACCCTCCCCTGCTCACGCTGTCTCTCTCTCTCTCTCCTAGAAATAAATAAAAAATTTTAAAAAAATTTTTTTTAAATAAATAAATAAATAAAAATAATAAGATGGAGCGGGATGCCTGGGTGGCTCAGTGGGTTAAGCGTCCTACTTCATATCGGGTCATGATCTCATGGTTTATGGGTTTGAGCCCCACGTCGGGCTCTGAGCTGACAGCCTCCTTCAAATTCTGTGTCTCCTTCTCTGCCCCTCTCCTACTCACACTCTCTCTTTCTATCTTTTCCCTCTCTCAAAAATAAACATTAGAACAAAATTCTTAAAAAAAGAGTAAGATAGAGCAAGAAAAAGAGTCAAAAGTGCCAGGATTCACTGATGTCCATTAAATCTTTCTACCACTACTACTACTACTACTACTACTACTACTACCTTCCAGTTATTGGCTCCAATTCCCAAGCATTGACTACACTGTGAAATGCTCACGTTTCCTATTTATTCATCTAGGCTCAAGTATAATTGACCCTCTCTTCTAATTCATGGCTAACCACCCTCTTACTCAACTGGACCATTGGTTCCCAAAGACCAGGAGTTGACAGAAGAAAAGAACAAACAGAGGAAAGTCAACCAGAGAAAGAGCCAGCGTACCTAAGCAAAACACCAACACAAGGAAGAAGCACCTACTTGGACGACATTCAGAAAACCTTAAACGAGGGGCACCTGGGTGGCTTAGTCGGTTAAGCATCCGACTTTCGCTTAGGTCATGATCTCGCGGTTCATGGGTTCGAGCCCCGCGTCGGGCTCTGTGCTGACTGCCAGCTCAGAGCCTGGAGCCTGTTTCGGATTCTGTGACTCCCTCTCTCACTGACCCTCCCCTGCTCATGCTGTCTCTCTCCCTCTCCTAGAAATAAATAAAACATTAAAAAAAAAAATTTTTTTTTTAAAAAAGAAAACCTTAAACGATGCTTGGATACACTCTTTAAAAAAAAATTTTTTTTTAATGTTTATTTTTGAGAGACAGACAGAAAGAGACAGAGCATGAGCAGGGGGAAGGGACAGAAAGAGAAGGAGACACAGAATCCGAAACAGCTCCAGGTTCCGAGCTGTCAGCACAGAGCCCGACGCGGGGCTTGAACCTACAAGCCGTGAGACCATGACTAGAGACAGTCAGACACGTAACTGGGCCACTCAGGTGCCCCAAAATTGCTTCATTTTTTTTAAATTTAATTTTAATTTTTTTTTTTTTTTTTTTTGAGAGAGAGCGGGAGCTTGAATGGGGGAGGGGTAGAGACAGGGGAAGAGAAAGAATAACAAGAAGGTCTAAGTTCTCAGTGCGGAGCCTGACATGGGGCTCGAACCCAGGAACCGTGAGCTCATGAGCTGAGCTGAAGTCGGACAATCAACTGACAGAGCCACCCAGGCGCCCCAAAGCTAACATTCTCTGCTACCCTTCCTCAATATATTCTGTAGCTTTTCTTAATATTTAAAGGAGTTTTAAAACCTCTTGGTTAGGTTTTATTTACTGGCAAACTCCACTGCTAAGATGTCCGGGGACTCAGTGAAAGCTTTTTTACCGAAAAGGTAAATATTTCAATCTAGCAAAGCCTTTAGTTTTTATCTATCAGATGGTAGATGGAAGATAGTAGAAAGATATGATAAACAGAAAGAAAAACCAGGGTAAGCTAATGTTTTATACCATTCACCACAGGACATGAGGGACACTAGGAAAATATGGAGGACCCAAGCTCCCTGCTCTCGTGGGGTTTACAGACTTGGATAGGAGAGGGCAAAACCAGGTAACCACAGACATCAAAATCATTCTGAGGGAGTGCCTGGGTGGCTCAGTTGGTGAAGCGTCCGGCTTCGGCTCAGGTCATGATCTCACAGTTTGAGGGTTCGAGCCCCGCTTCGGGCACTGTGCTGACAGGCTCAGAGCCTGGAGCCTGCTTCCGATTCTGTGTCTCCCTCTCTATCTGCCTCTCCCTGCTCACGCTGTCTCTTTCTCTCTCTCTCTCAGAAATAAATAAAACATTTTAAATATTTTTTAAATAAATTAATTAGGGGCGCCTGGGTGGCTTAGTCGGTTAAGTGTCCGACTTTCGCTTGGGTCATGATCTCGCAGTTCGTGGGTTCGAGCCCCGCGTCGGGCTCTGTGCTGACTGCCAGCTCAGAGCCTGGAGCCTCTTTCGGTCTGTGACTCCCTCTCTCTGACCCTCCCTGCTCACGCTGTCTCTCTCTCTCCTAGAAATAAAAAAAAAGAAAAAAAAAAAAACACCATAAATAAATTAATTAAATTAAAAATAAAGAAATAATAAAAAAAAATTTAAGGAATAAATAATGAATCAGATTTACCTATGAGTTCACTGAAACCACTACTTCGGATTAACAAAAAAATGGTATTCTGGCGGGGCACCTGGGTGGCTCAATAGGTTGGGCATCTGACTTTGGCTCAGGTCGTGATCTCATGGTTCGTGGGTTCGAGCCCTGCGTCAGGCTCTGTGCTGACGGCTCGGAGCCTGGAGCCTGCTTCAGATCCTGTGTCTCCGTCTCTCTCTGACCCTCCCCTGCTCACGCCGTCTCTCTCTCTCAGAAATAAATGAAACGTTAAAAATTTAAAAAAAAAAAAAAAAAAAAGGTATTCTGTTAACAATGATAAAGAACTCATGAATATTCCAACAAAAGAAAATCAATGTCTTTCTAAAAGATATGTTGGATGACATGGGGAGGGGGAAGGCGAGGAGCAGTTTCTAAAGGACAGAATCATCTACTCCCATGATTCTCTGGACTGATTTGTTTTCTGTTAGCAATGATGTAGCAGGTAGTATAATTACACAACAGGCACCATGAGATATTACACAGTAGGTATGAGTAAGAGGCACGGTGATGGCTTCCAGTGACGGGTAAATGTGGAAAACGGGAGTGCCTCCCGTGTACAGACGGTGAGCCCCACAATTTCGCAGAGCCCTTAGAAATCCACTTTGAGACCGAAGTCGCTGGGTTCTTTTTGGTGACGAGAAAAACCAAGCCTTAAGGACATGATGCTCTGCGATATCGTGAAAAAAGGGTCTTTCATCTCCCTCCACCCAGGTTTAGAAGTCCCATAAAAGGGACACGTTTCTAGAACCATCCAAACTGCACGAGTGCACTGCTGGAGAATAAAAAAAATCAAGGCATACGGCCATCCCTCAAAATCTCCAGCTAATCCTTGATGGAAAGGCGGGACCGCGAAAGAATCCCTGAAGGCCAGAGTAGTTCTTTCTCCCCAACATCTCGGACCTTTTCATCAAATCTGCAAAGAAAAAACAGGACTCTGGCGTCACGAGGCAGACCGGCCATGGGAACGGGCAGCACATAGACTCAGTTGTGTGGGACTAGAAATCAGCTTTGCTGCGAGAGTTGGATCTTCGAGGTTCCCCAAAGCTTGATGTAAACCTAGTACTAAATGAAGGGAGCAGGTTTTTTTTTTTTTCCAGGGGAAAGGAGGAAAGGTTTGGGTTTTGATGCATCAAATACAATTTCAGGTTCAACATGAACTTGAGGTGCCACAATAAGGCATTAGGTCCCCAGAAGGTTTTTGCTTCTCACGAGGTATGGACTGCCAAGGGGGTACCATCTACCATTCACACACACACAGCAAACCATTCCAAGCTTTTGAAAGATCAGCGAAGAGGGCACCGCTTTACGAAAACAGGCCTATTTTCAACACAGAGATTCCAGCAATTTCACAAAACCTGGAAACGTTGACTCTTGATTCTCTACAAATGGACGCTTCCCTTGCTCTCGGTGTGTGTAACCAGAGAAAGCCGGACTTTGGGCGGGAAACGAAGGATCCTGTTCTCACAAATATTCCTATGTAAGAGTGCCTCGCCCACAGCCACCCGTCAAAGTGGATCGTTGTATTAGTGACCAAGGGCTGAGTGACCAAAACTTGGTGGCCCAAAACGACAAATGTTTAAAAGTTTCTGTCGGTCAAAAATTTGAGAGCGGCCTGCTGGGCGGCTCTGATTCAGGGTCTGCCCTAAGGCCATCACGCTGGCCAAGGCTAAGGTCGTCCTACACGCACGGAGAAAGAAAGCATTCTCCAAGCTCACTCATGTGGCTGCTGGCCAAAGGCCTCAGCTGCTACCAGATGGGCCACATACCATAGGTCACAACAAGGTGGCTCATGTCCCCAAGACACCACAATCCAAGACAGAGAGAAGCAAAGAGGAAAGCCCAGTGGCGATTCATTAGAAGTGGGCCTCTCGAGGGGCGCCTGGGAGCTCAGTTGGCTAAGCATCTGACTTCGGCTCAGGTCATGGTCATGGGTTCGAGCCCCACAAGGGGCTCTGTGCTTAGAGCTAGCTCAGAGCCTGGAACCTGCTTCAGATTCTTTGTCTCTCTCTCTCTCTGACCCTCCTCTGCTCACATTGCCTCTCTCTCTCTCTCTCAGAAATAAATAAAACATTAAAAAAAAAAAAAAGAAGTGGGCCTCTCGAAGTCCAGCCCACACTCAAAAAGGAAACTCAACCCCACGTCCGGAAAGAAGGAACAAAGAATGTGTGGGCTTTCTTAACGTTTATTTTTTATTTTTGAGAGAGAGAGCATGAGCACAGCAGGGGAAGAGAGAGAGGGAGACAGAGGATCTGAAGCAGGCTCCAAGCTGCCAGCCCAGAGCCCGATGTGGGGCTCAAATCCATGAACCTCAAGATCATGACCTGAGCCGATGTCCTACGCTTAACCGACCACGCCAGCCAGGTCCACCTGGACTTATTTTAAAACCATTACCACCTAAAGCTAGAGCGTGCTTCCCGGTAAAGCAGATAAAGCTCCTATTACATATGAGTGGCATTGTCTTGTGATTGCCCCTTAAGAGTGCCGAGCTGCTTAATAAGAAAATAAAATAATGGTGACCTACTCTAGCATGTGGGAAATCACTTTGACAAAATGGGTGGCCATCAGCACCATCCGCCAAGGTATCCCAGAATCCTGGAGATTACAGAACAGAAAGATTCATAAGCCAACTTATGATACAAATAATAAATACAAAAAAAAAAAACAAATAATAAATACAAAGTTTATTAAATCAGTTTAAAATTACAATGAGGAGGGCTGCCTGGGTGGCTCAGTCAGTTAAGCGTCTGACTCCTGATTTCAGCTCAGGTCATGGGCTCGGGATTGGTGGGATCGAGCCCCGCATCAGTGCAGAGCCTGCTTGGGATTCTCTCCCTCTCTTTCTCTCTCTCTGCCTCTCGCCTGCTCACACTCTGTCTCTCTCTCTCTCAAAATAAATAAAAATAAAACAAACATTTAAAAATATAAAAGTAAGTAAAATACAGTGGGGAACAAGAAGGTTAAAATGGGATAGATTAATAAACTTAGAATCGGGTACAGGCAGGGTGGAATCCTTAGAATGTTCTCCTTTTCTCTCTCCCTCTCCTACTCTCCTCAAGATTTCTATCTCCTTTCCTCTCTGTCTGTCTCTTTCTCCCCTCTCTCCACATAAGCCTTTCTCCCACGGACGGTGCAGATACAAACCATGTATTGTGGGACCTCAACTCACGCACTGAAGATTGCTGAGATCAACGGTATACATTCGCCCCGCTGGAAAGATGCAGAGACCAGCACAGGGGACAGAGATGTAGCTTGTCAGTAAGCCTGCTCAGCAGAGGTGAGAGTCCCTAGTTTTCCTTGGGAAGAACACACATGAAGCCGTAACTGTACCCCTACGGGATGTCTGTTAAAAACGGGTGGCCCATTTAGGGGGTGACAGAACTGTCAGCCAGAGGTAGCATGTTCGTGACGTGGTCTTGGTCTTCCAATCACCACCCTCTACTCATCAGAACAATCTTGTCTGGGGGCACCTGTGTGACTTCAGCTCAGGGCATGATCTCACGGTCCGTGGGTTCGAGCCCCGCGCTGGCCTCTGGGCTGACAGCTCAGATCCTGGAACCTGCTTCGGATTCTGTGTCTCCCTCTCTCTCTGTCTCTCTCTCTTGCTCATATTCTGTCTCGCTCTCTCACAGCCCGGAGCCTAGAGCCTGCTTCAGATTGTCTCTCTCTCTCTCTCTCTTTCTCTCTGCCCCTCCCCAATTCGCACTCTGTGTCTCTGTCGCTCAAGAATAAATAGACACATTGAAACTTTTTTTAATTAACGACTTACTATCTATATTTAAAACCTTTTATGTTCTGCCTGCTTCAGCAGCTGGGTGGCTACTCATTACCTGCACTTAACACATCCTCTGAATTTTGCCTATTATCTTATGAGCTTACTATTGATGCTTAACACTTGTTATGACCTTCACCCATCCCAATTCATTCCTTTTCTATGGCACAACTGAATCACTGGATTACAGCAGAACTATGACTGTGGGCAGTTGTGTTATTCTCAAATTAAAAAAAAAAGCCCACATTTTCCACTGTCTCTAAAAGCAGACAGCCCTGGGGCGCCTGGGTGGCTCAGTCCGTTGGGCGTCCGACTTCGGCTCAGGTCATGATCTCAAGGTTCCCGAGTTCGAGCCCCGCGTCGGACTCTGTGCTGACAGCTCGGAGCCTGGAGCCTGCTTTGGATTCTGCATCTCCCTCTCTCTCTGTCCCTCCCCTGCTCATGCTGTCTTTCTCTCTCTCTCAAAAATAAATAAAACATTAAAAAAAAATTTTGATGCAGACTGCCTATGTTCAATTGGGGAATATGTTTTTTCCCCAGTATGTATCTGGACTGTATGATCTCTAAAGGAGATGGATGGCAGCACTCAAGAGAGGTGCTGGTCTCTGAGTAGCGCAGCCGCTACGGCCGACAGCTCCCTCGGGCAGCAGTAGGTCTCCATTCCCACACTCTACTCCCACTACCGCCTGCTGACCCACCGACGACAAACGTCAAGCAAGTTCTACCCAGAAATATGCAGGATACTTGGCAGACAAATTCAGGAACTAGACAGGATCCAGACAGCCTCCTACCAGTGGAGTTCTCTAGAAGCAGATGCAGAGTCTGGGGTACAAGATGCTTATTACCAGAACAAACTGAGGGCTGATGGGGGAGGGGGAGAGGGGAAGGGGGTGGTGGGCATGGAGGTGGGCACTTGTGGGGATGAGCACTGGGTGTCATATGGCAACCAATCTGACAATAAACTGAAAGAAAAGTCTCTTGCTCCATCAAAAAAAAAAAAAAAGATGCTTATTACCAATCACCACGTTTGAAAGGAAGGAGGAGAGGAGAGAAAGGAGAAGCTGAGCTATGGAGCAGGCCTGATAACAGCCTAATTTAACCCAAAGGGGGTGTCTGAAGATAGAACTGCCCACCAAAGAGTTCCTGGCTGGTTCGGTCGGTAGGGCACGTGACTCTTAATCTCAGGGTTGTAAGTTCGAGCCCCCACCTGTGGTGTAGAGAGGACTAAAAAATAAAACCTTTGGGGGCGCCTGGGTGGCTCAGTCCAAGAGTCGCGTTCAACTCTTGATCTCAGCTCAGATCGTGATCTCACGGTTCATGAGTTCGAGCTCCGCATCGAGTTCCGTGCACTGACAGTGCGGAGCCTGCTTGGGATTCAATCTCTCTATCTCTCTCTCTCTCTCTCTCTCTCTCTCTCTCTCTCTCTCTCTCCTTCTCTCTCCCTCTCTGTGCCCCTCCCCTGCTCACTCGCTCGCTCGCTCCCTCTCTCTCTCTCTCCATCTCTCAAAATAAACTTTAAGAGATAAAACAAAATCTTAAAAAAAAATTGCTCACCAGGGTGGTGTCCCATCTGGCCAAAATAACAGGGCTTTTATACCAACGGCCTCCGTCAGCCATTGGACGTGGCCTGTCCCGGAAGGCCATGACCTCCACAGACGAGGCCGACCCGGCAGCGCTGAGGGCCGGAAGCTGCCTGCTGCCTGCTGACTGCACCCCTCACCACTAGCAAGTAAATCTTTCCCTCGAGAAGGATCTCACTGGTCCATCTCTGAGTTGAACACGGCGCTCGGCCTATCCACGTGAAATGAGATGCGAGTTTCTTGACAAGGAGGAGAGAGTATTCAGACTCAGAGATTGGAAACAAAGGGTGTTTGGGAAGCAAAGGGCAGAGCTAAACATAGAAAAGCTAAATGGCAGTTCGGGGACGCTGGAGAAGAGTGGCCTTTTCCAAGGGACGACCAAGGTCTCTGGGTACATCTCTCAGGGAGTGGAAAGTCAGATGGAGCAAGAACGTTAATTTCTCCCTCTGATCTCTGTTCCCCTTTTCTAAATGGGGTAGCCAGAAGATACACCCAGGATCTCCAAGATTTGAAAGCACTGGTGATTTCTGGCCCCGCAAGCCTTCCCACAGTTAAGCCAGATGCCACAGGCAGCAAGCCTCTAAAAAAAAAAAAAATAAGACAAAACCCTTTCGTTACATCTGTAAGTAAATGACGTAGATGGGAAAGAGAAGGATCCCAGCAAATTCCCGGTGTACTTAGAAACTCCCCACCTTGTGGAGTAAAGTAGCTTTTTCTGAAATGTGTGCCTAGGAACCAGAGTATAATTCTAACCAAAGTCCTAAACTTTCAGTTCAGGGGACGCCTGGGTGGCTCAGTCGGTTAAGCATCCGATCCTTGGGTTATGGCTCAGGATCACGATCTAAGGATTCATGAGTTCCAGCCCCTGTGTCCGGCTCTGCGCTGACAGTGTGGAGCCTGCTTGGGATTCTCTCCCCACCTCCGCCCCTCCCCCACTCTCTTTCTCACAAAATAAACTTAAAAATAAATAAAAATTTTTTCAGTTGGGTCACAGGTTCCTATCAGTGATGAGTGGATTCATCAGAAAACAATAGCGAATAAACCCTCAAATCTCAGCAGCCTAACCCACCAACAGACTATTCCATACTTCAATCGGATGATCAATAACATTTGGTGGAAGGATGGGGCACCTGGGTGGCTTAGTCGGTTAAGCGTTCGACTTTCGCTTGGGTCATGATCTCGCGGTTCGTGGGTTCGAGCCCCGCGTCGGGCTCTGTGCTGACTGCCAGCTCAGAGCCTGGAGCCTGTTTCAGTCTGTGACTCCCTCTCTCTCTGACCCTCCCCTGCTCACGCTGTCTCTCTCTCTCTCTCTCTATCTTAGAAATAAATAAAAATATTAAAAAAAAAAATCTTAACATATACAAGCATTCCCATTACACCTTAAAAACCCCTGACTTTAGCTCCCTCAATGGGACACTATAAGGGTTGCTCCCCCAATCTATATACCCGGAATTGCAATTCTCTGATGTCAAATGAACGCTCTTGCTAAAGCACTGCCTCCCAACAACTTTAGATTGACGAGTTCGTGCACTCACGAACCTTACACTGATTGTATAGGAGGATATAGATAATTAAATAAACGGCTGCAATACCATTATTCGAGGAGAATTAAAGGAATACATGGCAGTAAGACCTCAACTAGAGAAGGCAATCAAGGAAGGCTTCTTGGAAGAAGTGATTTTTCAGCCAGGTAGACAATGATACAGATCACAGTAATAAAGGAGAGGGAGAAGTTATGGTGGGGGGAAATGAGGAATTTTATTCTAGACCTGTTGAGTGAACCGCTCATGCCTACACACAAGTGATGACATTTCGGTGGCACTCAGATGAATCTTGTCAGAGATCATATGGAAGACCTGACTTGGGGGTCTTCACCCTGTGTTTGGTACAGGAAACCAGACAAGACAAGCTCAGCCAGTCAGAGGACATAGAGTGAGAAGAGAGGGTCCCTAAGGCAACGTCGTGAAGACAAAAAAAAAAAAAAACAAAACAGAAATAGGAAGAAGAGAAGCAGCCGGAGAGATTGCTGCCAGGAAACTAGGTAGAAGCAAAGGGAAAGAGTGATTCCCAGAGAGAGGAGACAATGAGTACTGTCGAAAGCCAAAGAAAATGGGGCGCCTGGGTGGCTCGGTCGGTTAAGCATCTGACTTCGGCTCAAGCCATGACCTTGCGGTTCGTGAGTTCGAGTCCCGCGTCGGGCTCTCTGCTGTCCACGCAGAGCCCACTTTTGATCCTCGGTCCCCTCTCTCTGTGTCCCTCCGCTGCTCTCACTCTTTCCAAAATAAATAAAACATTAAAAAAAAAAAAAAACAAGCCAAAGAAAATGACAGCTCACAAATGTTCATTAGATCAGCGTTAAACGGCTGATTGACACAACTTGGTAAAACCAGACTGAGCCGAGGGGGTTAGAGCCAGAGCCAAACTAGGAAAAACATCAAGTATAGGCAACTCGTTCTAGAAGTCTGGCTATGCAAAGGAGTTGAGAGAGCTAGAGAATGAGAGAACAAGGAAATGAGAAAGACGGGAATAAGCAATAGAGAGAGCAGGATGGGACAAAAGGAGACTTTTTTTTTACTTTTGCTTTTATAGAGGCAAAATGAACCCAACCTTTTAGAATCTCTAAAGGTAACAAGGAGAGGGGTCCCCAGGTGGCTCAGTGGGTCAAATATCTGACTCTTCGGCTCAAGTCACCATCTCCTGGTTCGAGGGTTCAAGCCCCGCCTCAGGCTCCTGGCTTACAGATATGAGATTGTGCTTAGGATTCTGTCTCCCTCTCTCTGTCTCTCTGCCCCTCCCTCCTCCAAATATAAATAAATAAGCATTAAAAGAAACAGAGTCTTATTCCAGCGTAAGTTAGGACAGCTGCCCGGGAAACACACTTCCCGGGGAAGAAGGTGCTCTGGAGAATGAACCGTTTTTACGAACTTGGGTACTTTTTAACATCTCGTAAAAAAGCGCAGAAGGTTATAGATGAGCATCTAGGCAGGAGTCACGGGGCTTCACATCAGGGAATGAAGGGGGTCGGGGCAGGGATCAGTATCTCAAGGACAAGGTAGTTTTCCTTTAGCAACTCACTCACAGAGCAGGTGCACATCAGGCTCTGGTTGAAAGGAAGTTTACGAACAGTCGTGCAGACCTAGAAAGAAATCCAAGATGGCTTCCCTTCTAGCTCAGACCTTTAAAGATTTCTTTTCTCCCATCACTTTTTTATGGGAGAGACTTGAGCACACTCGCGTTTTGATGGAAGGTGAGCACAGACAAGGAGGGGTTAAAAATGGGGGCGGGGAGGGGCGCCTGGGTGGCTTAGTTGGTTGAGCGTCCGACTTTCGCTTGGGTCATGATCTCGCGGTTCGTGGGTTCGAGCCCCGCGTCGGGCTCTGTGCTGACTGCCAGCTCAGAGCCTAGAGCCTGGAGCCTGTTTCAGTCTGTGACTCCCTCTCTCTCTGACCCTCCCCTGCTCACGCTGTCTCTCTCTCTCTACTAGAAATTAAAAAAAAAAAAAAAAAAAAAAATGGGGGCGGGGGAGAATGCAGACTTGGAGAGGGAGAGAACAAAAAGCCAGAAATGACGTGAATACCGTTAAAATAGAAACAAGCCCGAGGTGCCTGACTCACTCAGCCGGTGCAGCCTGCAACTCTTGATCTCAGGGTTGTGAGTTCGAGTCACATGTTGGGTGTAGAGACCGCTAAAAAAAAAAAAAAAAAAAAAAAAAACACCTTAAAAATGAGATAAAAATAAAATACAACAGAAACCAGCCCCAAACAGAGCCATTTCGGGGGACAGACAGCAAACGAAGATTATCTCAGCTTCAACTTTTCCCAGGAGTGTCACCTTGCAACAGTCAATTATTCCCTAGGTGCAATTTGCAGATTAAAAACCTGGCTACTTCCCTCCCCACCCCCCGTAAAAGCAACCGTCCAGGCCTGCAACAATCCTTTCTTTTCTTTTGCTAGTAATTCCTTTGCCCCACGCTGCTGCCTGTAAAAGTCTTCCATCTTGTGCAGGTCCTCAGAGCATCGCCCTCCTTGCGGGAAGGGATGCTACCTCGTTCCTGAATCGTTTCATTAAGCCAAGGAGATCTTCAAATGTACCCGGTTGAGTTTAGATGTTTCACAGTACTGCAAGAGACAGGATCCTGAGCACAGGTTCTACCAGAACCGGAAGGGATGAGGAAAAAACGGAAGAAAGCTGACAAAGGTTTGTCGATTGAATTTCAGGGAGCTGACAGGATGTTACCTGGATTTCCAGGCCTCCTAGGAGTAAAGATGAGAAATCTGAAGGTGTGGACTTATGAGGGGCAAGTAATGAAAAGGAGCAGTAATGAATGTCACAGTTAATCTCCGGGGGGCGGCGCCTGGCAGGCTCAGTCGGTAGAGCATGCGCCTCTTGATCTTGGGGTCATGAGTTCGAGCCCCACAGTTGGCCACAGAGATTCCTTATCAATAAATAAAGTCAAAGTAACAGGATATTCAAGTCATTTCTTTAACAAGCATTCTCCTCCTAGTACTAGAATAGGTTTTCTAAGAATACTTCCGTGGAAAAACAGTGCCTTATTTTTACGAACAAGGACACATAAACCCCACCTCCCCCTCAAAAAATGGCGGCTCCACCATTCACGTAGTTGCCCCTGGGAGACACTCAGGAGTCAACCCCAACTCCTACCTTTCCCGCACCTGTCCTCTGCCACGTGCCTCTTCCGTGTGCACGTATGTAGGTGAGTACACAAGCACACATACAGCACGTAGCGCACGTACGCGCACGTACGCACGCGTAAGCGCATGCGTACATCACATCCAACCGACGGGGAAGCCCTGTTAATTGTAATTACAAAACAGGTCTGGCACGTCCCTGCCATTTCCAGCTCCGCTGCCTCAGCCTTGGTCCAAGCCACTAGCACTTTCCACATGGGCTACAGCAGTAGTTTCTGTTAACGATTAAAAAACAACTGAGTACATGTCAAAGGACTTAGTGGCCTTATTCAGCTGTTCAGGAATCAGGCAGCATCCAGCCTAGATAATAGAAAGACGCTCTAAAGAGCTATGTAAGGCAAGAGATTTTATGCCCAGGAGGGAGCAAGAACAAGGAGGTTATACTAGGCAGAAGTTGGGTTGGTTATTGCAAGATTACTTTCCCTACAGGGGAAGGTAAGGATTATCAAGCAGATTGCCCAACTCCTATTGATCAAGCGATTCCTGATGGACTGGTTGAAGATTCCAAGTTGGGGACAGCCTAAACTCTTAAGTCTCAGTTCGGTGACATGGGCCTTAGCGATGAGCGATTCCTGTTGTGTAGTCTTTAACACCCCCCCTCGTGACTTCCCTCCTCCTCCCATCCATTCTCATCTCTTTCCACCCACTCTCCCCCACAGGGGCTAGAACAAACATCACATCGTTCTATGTCCCTCCATGGAATCTTCCAGTCACTTCCAACGGCTCAGAAAACACAGTCCGACATCCTCACCATGCCCTGGGAGAGTCCGCATGAATGTTCTCCTGCTCACCTTTCCAAATTCATCTTTGCATTTCCCTTGTTCAAAATACCTCTTCCACACGACCCTAAGTTCTTAGCCTATGGTAAGCTCTAGATCAGCTCAAGGCCTTTGAGCCTCCTGTTCCCCTACACAGAGCATGCTTCCCCTGGCCTTTCGCATGGCTGACGTTCATACAACTTCAATGTCTCTCTAGAAAAAGACATTTCTGGGCAATTCCACCCCAAGTGTCTCACTTTCCTCCCTAGGGGCACCTGACTGGCTCAGTCAGAGGAGCATGCAGCTCACCATCTCAGGGTGGTGAGTTTGAGCCCCACACGGGGTGTAGGGATTACTCAAATAAATAAAACTTAATAAAATTAACATTAAAAGTTTTGTGGGGCGCCTGGGTGGCTCAGGTCATGATCTCACGACTCCTGAGTTGGAGCCCTACGTCAGGCAGGCTCTCTGCTGTCAGCACAGAGCCCACTTTGGATCCTCTGTCCCTGCCCCACTCGAGTTCAATCTTTCTTTCTCTCCCTCAAAATTAACAATTAAACAAAAATTTTAAAAATCTAAAAAGAAGTGTCTCACTTTACTCCCTATCTTAGGACTTGAACGATTCCCATCATAACACTTAGGACAATCTTTAGTACTTTTATATGCTTCCTTTTCTTGTCTCTCTTCACTATGTGAATTCCACAAGGGTAAGCACCATGTGTATCTTGTCCTCAGTTGTTTCAATGGTGCCTGGCATATAACAGGTATCAAAAAATGTAGGCTGGGGCCCCCGGGTGGCTCAGTCAGTTAAGCATCCAACTCTTGGTTTCTGCTCAGGTCACGATCTCACGATTCCTGGGATCGAGCCCAGTGTCGGGCTCCATGCTGGCAATAAGAAGCTTGCCTGGGATTCTTTCTCTCTCTCTCTCTCTCTCTCTATCTCTCTCTATCTCTTCCTCTCTCTCTCTCAAAATACATAAACTAAACTAAATAAATAAAAGTTAAAAATAATAAATAACTTAGCTTCAACTTAGTTTTAGCTGTAGGTATGTTTCAAGCCTAGGGTTATTTTAGAACTAGATTCCCAGGCAGAAATGCTGAGTTTTCACTTGCGCTAAATATTTCATGGCTAGACCAAAAGTTGATCATTTTTAATGTCTAAGAAACTCCTATACATTAATAAATAAAAGCATGGATCCTTCAAAAGATATAAATGTTTAATGGCACGAGTAGATAACCCAAAAGCAAGTATTAAGAACAAATCATCTCTAGTAATATAAAATGCAATTAAAACAAAACCATGTTCTCGCTATTAAATTAGCATACGTGAGAACATTAGAGAATACCCAACCCTGGTGAGGTTTCAAGGAAACACATTCTTACCACGGTCTACACATTTTTTCATTACAGCATCAATTCCAGTTGCAAGAAACCAAATAAATGGGAAACATGTAAAATCAGTCAATGTATGCATTTGATGGGCTGTTACGTAATCGCGAAGAATTCATAAAATATGAAAAATGCTCCTCTAAGAAAAAGATACACACGTTTTGTATTTCGTTCTGCTGTTAAGTAGAAAAGTTCTCTTCCATTTAAGTAGAAAAGTTCTCTTCCATCTAATATCACTTTTAATTTTTTTAAGTTTATTTATTTGAGAGACGGAGAGAGAGGGAGAAAGAGTCCACACACAGGAGCGAGCAGGGAAGGAGCAGAGAGAGAGAGAGGAAGAGAGAGGGAGAGAACCCCAAGCAATTTCTATGCCCAGTGTGCAAAACTTGACTCTTTGCAACTTGACTCTTTGCAACCCACAACCGTGAGATCATGACCTAAGTCAAAACCAAGAGTCAGATGCTTAACCCACCGAGCCACCCAAGCGCCCCCTATTATCTCTTTTAAACAATTCTATCCTGCATTTAAAATATTTTTTCTCACAATTTAAGATACCGAAAAGACTTTGTCCATATGAGTTGTTTGGGATTTTTTTAATTTCAAGATATTCCAGCTCACGTTGGACAAATGCAGTAAAAAGACTTTATTTACTGACCTACCAAAGGGATTCTGCCTCAAGGTTACTAGACCGAGAAAGCCGTCCCACCAGCAATAAAGCCTAGGGACCCAAGAACACCTGGAAGAGAGACTGGTGTTCGCTATATTTCATCACTAACCAGTTCGACCCCATGTTACGCAAGCAGATGTGTATTCTCAGATGCGAAGGTGCTAGCTTTTATGTTTTGCACAACTTTCCAAAGTGAAATCCACAGGGAGGTACTAGAGACACAGAAATGTTCCTACTATATTGCTCTGCATTTTCTAAACAGTATGCATTTTCTAAACAATCTTTGGGGGTTAGACGTGCTCATGAAACGCTTCGTCTGTGACTTACTTACTACCTTAGCCTCATTGCCCTAGAGGAGGTTGACCCATAGAAAAGTCTGTTTCTTTACTGGGGCAGTACTTGGAAAATCACCGTATATCACCAAGAAATGTGTTCATCAAACACTTTATTTTTACATTTCAAACCAAAAAAATATGGTGATAAATGTATCTTCTTGTCATAGAAGTTTGCAATAATTATTCCTAATAGGTGTCAATATACCTTCGCTCTTGGGGCGCCTGGGTGGCTCAGTCAGTTGAGCGTCCGACTTCGGCTCAGGTCATGATCTCACGGTTCCTGGGTTAGAGCCCCGCGTCGGGCTCTGTCCTGACTGCCAGCTCAGAGCCTGGAGCCTATTTCGGAGTCTGTGTCTCCCTCTCTCTCTGACCCTCCCCTGCTCACACTGTGTCTCTCTCTCTCTTCTAGAAATAAATAAAAATATTTTTTAAAATTTTTTTTAATTTTTAAAAACTTTTTTTTCATTTTCCATCCTAGAACTTTATTATCTTCTTTCTTTTCAGTGGGACAGGATTTTTTAAAAATTTATTTGGCTTAAGTAATCTCCATGCCCAACGTGGGGCTCGAACTCACCACCCCAAGACCAAGAGTCACATGCTTTACCAGCTGAGCCAGCCAGGTGCCCCTGGATATGATTTTTTATTAGAGGGTAATAGGAATTTGGATTTTAAGAACACGGAACATTGAGCACCTGGGTAGCTCAGTTCATTGAGCATCTGACTCTTGATTTTGGCTCAGGTCATGATCCCAGGGTCCTGGGATCGAACCCTGCATCCAGCTCCATGCTGAGCATAACGCCTGCTTAAGATTTTCCCTCTCTCTCTCTCTTACTCTCTCTCCCTAAGAAAAAAAGAAAAAAATAGCAGATAACATTTGTTAGAGCAATATTACTACTTGCCTCAAACACACATGTAAATAGACTCCTGTGCAAAATAAAAGCTTTCTCTTTATTATGACGATTATACCAAGTCCATTGTGACTTGGTGACAGTCTTATTAATATGTAACAGGTTACGGCAAAAATATGGAGGTACTGGAAGCCTTGTGCGTTGCTGGTAGAGATATAAAAAAGTATAACCACTTGGAAACCAAGTTGGCTGGTTTTTTTGTTTTTTATTAATTTTTTTTGTTCATTTATTTTTGAAAGAGAGAGAGAGAGACAGAGCACGAGCAAGGGAGGGGCAGAGAGAGAGGAGGACACGGCATCCGAAGCAGGCTCCAGGCTCCGAGCTGTCGGCACAGAGCCCAACGCTGGACTCAAACTCGTGAACTGTGAGATCCTGACCTGAGCCAAAGTCAGACACCTCACTGACTGAGCCCCCCAGGCGCCCCCCAGGTTGGCAGTTTCTTAAAGAGTAAAACAGATAACAACTGTATGATCCACGCATTCCCCTCGCAGGCATTATCCAAGACAAATAAAAGCACAGGTCCGTACAAAGACTTGTGTGCAAATGTTCACAGCAGCTCTCCTTGTAATAAAACTGGAATCAACCCAATGTTCAAAAGGTGAGTAGATAAACAAATTGCAGTAGATCTACAATCGCCCAGTATCCACGGACATCCAACACCAGCAATAAAAGAGAATGAGCTGGGATACAAACAACATGCATGAATTCCAAAGTCATAGGCTGAGTGAAAGAAGCAAGATTCAAAAAAAGAACATATCCTGTCTCAGTCGGCGTATACAACATGCTAGAAAATGCCAACTAATCTAAAGCGACAAAAAGCAGATCAGTCAGTGGCTGCCTGGGAATTAGGCGTGGGGAGGGTGGGAATGATGAAGTTGCTTAAGGAAACGTTTGGGGCTGATGGATATGGTCCTTTTCTTAAACGTGGGGACGGTCTCAGTGTGCATACATGTGCTAAAACGTATCAAAGTGTACTCTTTAGATACGCACAGTTTGTTGTAGGTCAATTATACCTCAATAAAGCCAATAAATAAGGGGCCCCTGGGGGGCTCAGTCGGTTTAACTTCCGACCTCGGCTCAGGTCATAATCTCACAGTTCACAGGTTCGAGTCCCACGTCGGGCTCTGCGCTGACTGCCAAGCTCAGAGCCTGGAGCCTATTTCAGAGTCTATGTCTCCCTCTTTCTCTCTGACCTTCCCCTGTTCACGCTTTCTCTCTCTCTCTCTCCTAGAAATAAATAAAAATATTAAAAAGAAAGAAAGAAAGAAAGAAAGAAAGAAAGAAAGAAAGAAAGAAAGAATAATATTCAATAGAACACGGTTGTAAAAAAAATAATAGTTTGTGCACCTGGCTGGCTCACTTGGTAGAGCATGTGACTCTTGATCTCCGGGTTGTAAGTTTAAATCCCATATTGGATGTACAGATCATTTAAAAGTAAAATCTTTGGGGCGCCTGGGTGGCTCAGTCGGTTAGGCGTCCGACTTTGGCTCAGGTCATGATCTCATGGTTCGAGGGTTCAAGCCCCGCGTCGGGCTCTGTGCTGACAGCTAGCTCAGAACCTGGAGCCTGCTTCAGATTCTGTATTTCCCTCTCTCTGACCCTCGCCTGCTCACACTGTTTCTCTCTCTCACACACAAATAAATAAAAACATTAAAAAAAAAAAGGGGGGCTTGTGATGAGAACCAGGTGATACATGGAAGTGTTAAATCACTATATTGTACACCTGCGCGTTAACTGTATATAACACTGCATGTTAACTAACTAGAATTTGAATAACTTAAAAAAAGTAAGACGTGACAGCTGAGTTGCTTAAAAGCGGGATATAAAAAGCGATTTACACATCCTAATTTTCCAAGAACTCAACGGGGAGCCACCTAGGGAAGCAGCAGTAGAGCTGGAAGAATCCCGTGGAAGGAGCAGTCACTAGGGGTCTTTCTAGCCAGTAGGTCACCAGCTACGTCAGAGCCCTGGGAGAGAGTGATTCTTACTGAAACTTCAACAACGCAAGCATCAAAGGTCTGGGGAAAGCCAAGTAGAACACTGAGCAAATATAATCCTGGCTCAAATATAATCTCAAGTTTATCCATCCAAGAGACGGGGATATAAAAAGTTAAAAGGCCCCTAGAATACATAATGGGCAGTCCCTTGACGAATTTCCGCCTCCTACCTAGGCAAGGAAAGGTGGCTTGGGAGTACACGGGAGGGCCCCTAACCTCCCGTGGAATCTCTTTCAATAAAACTGCGCAATTTCCCCAAGCATCCATTAGTATATTTTTTTCACGATTATTTATTTATTTTGAGAGAGACACAAAGCGCGAGCAGCAGAGGGGTAGGGAGAGAGGGAGAGAGAGAGACACTGCAGAGCCCCACGCAGGGCTCGAACCCATGAACCACGAGATCATGACTTGAGCCGCAGCCAAGAGTCTGGCACTTCAGGGACTCAGCCACTCAGCCCCCCTCCCCACCCCCACCCCATACCCATTAGTATTTTAAACTTAAACCCAATTGAAAGATTTTACGTTTCACTTTGGTACAAGCCAAAGGGAGAGAGAAACAAAAGAAAGAGAGGAAGAGAAAGAGAGAGAGCAAAGAAATGCCAGTGGTCTGACGGCCTGCTGTCCCTGATTTAACGTGCCAGCCACGGAAGCAGATACCCTAAGCTAGTTAGGAATACGAGATCCGCCTCCCTCCTCAAAGGGAAGGGTTAATCTTGCGCAATCTATCTTCCCGCTGAGGCTTCCCTAAACTGCTGTTTCACTCCTCTGTGGACCCTCTTGGCAAATGGATTTGAGACAACATGATGAAAATGAGCTCTGGGTCTGATTTGAAATGACCTTCACACAGGGGCGCCTGGTTCGTTCCATGGGTTAAGCTTTTGACTCTTGATTTTGGCTCAGGTCATGATCTCACGGTTCGTGGGTCGAGTCCTGCGTCAGGCTCTGCTGACAGTTTGGAGCTTGCTTGAGATCCTCCCTCTCTCTCTCTCTCTCAAAATAAAAAAGAAAACATTAAAAAAATAATTTAAGAAAAGAATAGGCTCCCATTGAAAAGTTCTGATGATGGGGGCGCCTGGGTGGCTCAGTGATTCAAGCGTCCGACTTTGGCTCAGGTCGGTCTCGAGGGGTCGGGTTGAGCCCGCTTGGGGCTCTGTGCTGACAGCTCGGGCCTGGAGCCTGCTTGGGGTTCTCTGTCTCCCTCTCTCTCTGCCCCTCTCAAAAATAAATAAACATTTTAGGGGCATGGGTGGCTTAGTCGGTTAGCGTCGGACTTCGCTTAGGTCATGATCTGCCGTGGTTCGTGGGTTCGGAGGAGGCCCCGTGTCGAACTCTGTGCCTTTACCAGCTCAGAGCCTGGAATTTCAGGGGATGCAGCGACTCTCTCTCTCTCCTGACCTCCCTGCTCACGCTGTCTCTCTCTCTCTCTCCTAGAAATAAATAAAAATATAAAAAAAAAATAAAATAAAATAAATAAATAAATAAATATTTTAAATAAATGAATAAATAAAAGTTCTGACCTGGACAGTGGCAGGTGCAGAATGTAACACAAGTATGAAATAGGCAAGAAGATGAGAAGATGAAGAATACCAGAGATGAGAGAAGACCTTTGCTTGGGGGTTGGGGAAGGAAAGGAAGCCACATGAGACCCTTAAAACAACTGGGACCCCACCTTTACTCAAAGCTACAGCTTCAGAAGCAGTAATGATTACTTCAGCCTAGATGAATTGAGATCACTGAGGCAGGAATTCATATAGAGGGCGAATGAAGCCAGGACGCAGCACAAATAAAAAATGGTGACATTAAAGGGACACCTGGGTGGGGCTCTGTCGGTTAAGCTCCGACTCAGGAGCTTACATTCTCGGCCAAGGTCATGATCTCGCGGTTGGTTAGATCAAGCCCCACTTGAGGCTCCTTGTGGTCAGCGCAGATTCTCGCTCTCCTCTCTCTGCCCCTCCCCCTGCTCATGCGCCCTCTCAAAATAAGTAAATAAACATTTCAATATACACTTAACTTAGAAAAAGGGGGGGTGACATTCGGAAACATCATGCTGTTCTTGCTGGTGCACAGAATGTGTGGGTGCAGGTGGGGAGTGCGGCGGATGGAGGACCCAGCCAGAAAACTGACACTGGAAACACAAGTAACTAGATTACAGCTCCATTACTCATGGGTTCGAGCCCCGCGTCGGGCTCTGTGCTGACTGCCAGCTCAGAGCCTGGAGCCTGTTTCAGT